>PVKM010036817.1:0-14654 GCA_004027735.1 Carollia perspicillata | reverse complement strand
AATATCAATGTGGCTGTATTCCTGGTCCATTCCTGAAACAGTCATCTGTGTAGGACTTTCGGTAGATTTTCTTCTTCACATCACGTTATTACATGGATCTATGAAGACTGTGTATTGAGCACTTCCACTGAGCACTTCTCTGGTAATGAACAATAATGGTAAAGGGAGGTGCAAGCCCTGGCAGGGAACCGGGATGAAAGGAGAACTCTGCAGAGATCACCCTGGAGGCCCTGAATGCCAGCACTGAGGAGAAGGCCAGCTTCCTGAAGAAAGCACGAAAGCTCTACCCACTGCCCTGGGTGCACTGCACCAGTTTTGGTGATTATTCACGTGGAAAACCTTGCTAATTCCATTTTTCAGATAATAAAACTGGATAGTGTGACCCAGAGACCTCTTGGAAATAATTAGAAAATGGAAGCACAGCTGTAAATAGCTCTAACTGCTATTTAGGCAGTGCTATCAGGCAGTGGCGACAAAGCAAATCCGACTGCACAAAGGACAGTACAACTGGCAGTGGGGAAAATGGAGACGCACTCCAAAGATGAAGGAGGTGGAGTGCAGCATGAACAATTGTGGAAGTCACTGTGAAAAACTTGAAATTAGCCAAAATACTGATGACGAAGATTCCAAAAAAGCTTGCAGAAAGCTCGATTGGAGCTTAATCCAGACAAAACCATGCTCCTGGAGCAACAGATGCTTTGAAAAAGATTGAAAATGCTTATGCTGTTTTAAGCAGTCAAAAAAAGAAAAAAGCATGATCTCACAGGCAATGCAGAACAAGCATGGGTTTCATGTAGTTCCATTAGTGTATTTTTTTTCTTTTATGTCCTTTGCCTGAGGAGATACATCCAGTAAAATATTACTACAAGCAATGTCTGAGATTTTCTGCCTATGTTTTCTTCTACGAGTTTTACGGTTTCAGGTCTAACATTTAAGTCTTTAATCCATTTTGAATTTATTATTATGTGTGGTGTAAGAAGAATCAAATTTAAAAGTTTCTGCTCAGCAAAGAAAAACATCAACAAAATAAAAAGACAACTCACATAATGGGAGACCATATTCACCCATATATCTGGTAAGGGGTTAATATCCCAAATTTATAAAGAACTTACAAAACTCAACACCAAAAAACAAACAAACCAATTTAAAAATAGAAAAGGGACTGAATAAGCACTTCTCCAAAGAGGACATACAGGTGGCCAATAGACATATGAAAACATTCTCAACATCACTAATCATCATAAAAATGCAAATTAAAACCACAATGAGATATCACCTCACACTTGTCAGAGTGGCTACCATCAATAAATCAACAAATAAGTGCTGGTGTGAATATGGAGAAAGGGGAACCATTTGGCACTGTTGGTGGGAGTGCAGACTGGTACAGTTACTGTGGAAAGCAGTATGGAGATATCTCAAAATATTAAAAATGGATCTGCCTTTGACCCAGAAATCCCACTTCCAGGAATATATCTTCAGGAACCCAAGACACTAATTCAAAAGAACTTTTGCACTCCTGTGTTCATTGCAGCATTATTTACAATCACCAAAAATGGAAGCAGCCCAAGTGCCCATGAGTAGGTGAATGCATAAAACAATTATGAGACGTTTATACAATGGAATACTACTTGGCTATAAAAAAGAAGAGAATTTTACCCTTTGCAACAGTATGGGTGGACCTGGAGAACATTATTCTAAGTGAAATAATCCAGTAAGAGAAAGACAAATGATTTCACTCATATGTGGAATCTAATGAACAAACGGAACTGACAAGTAAAACAGAGACAGACTCATAGACCAGAACAGGATGATAGCTAAGGGGATGGGGGGAATGGTTAGGGAGTGGAGGGACTGAGCAGAAAGGGAGAAGGAATTATGGACAAGGACAACAGTGTGGTGATAGTTGGGGGAAAGGGGGTTGAAGGGGACTAAATGGTAATGGAAAATAAAATAAAAATTTGAAAAATAAAATAAATTTTTAAAAAGCATGGGTAACCATGCAGAACCTTATTTCTTTAATATGGCCTTTTCTCTTTTCTTTTCTTTTCTTTTGATTCATACTAGCCTCATCCAGCACTCTGACTCACCTGCCACCTTCTCCCTTGCAAACCACTCCATTAATCATTAAACCTTCAGGACAATGAGATTCTGACCCTCATCAAATAATCCTAGGGACAAAATCTTGGGTCTGTTGACTCCAGAGACAAAGATTCAGTCAACTTAGAGATAATATCTAGGCTTCAGTTTCTTCCAGCTTTGGCCCAGAAAAGTATCAAAACCAGATGAAGAGATGCCATAGCTGACATCTGGACCGGATGCAATGACCAACTCCCTCCTAACCTAGGGGGACCAATCAATAGAGACCATGACCCTAACTCTCTTAGTCATCATGATTAATGATTTTTCCGTTATATAGCCCATGCCCTGGAAGTTATCAGGGAGCCAGGTCTTTGAGCATAGGCTAACCTTTCTCTGGAAGTGTACCTTTTCCTAAACACGCACCATTACTTTCTTTGCTGGAATCTCCTGCTCTGTGTCTTATTGGGCTCTGATGCCCACAGACAAATGGACCCCTTCAGTCCAGTAACACAAGTAATCACCAAAACAGTGGTATATGTAATTTCCATAGAGCTTGTGAAGGTAATAAAACATCAGAAGACTTTTTAAATATATTCTTTAGTGGTGGATTTCCTTCAGGTAGTCTATGTTCATTTTCAAGTGTATGATCGGTTATAGCCATCAACATCAGCATCAACATAGCGAACATGAAAAAAAGGAAGGAAGAAGAGATGGAGGCTTTCTGCATTTATCCAGCTGATGCCCACTATTGTACTGATCCTCATGTCATACTAAGCCAATGGATGATCTCGAATCCTCCTTATTCCTTATATCTCATACAGATCAGGGGAAATTATTAAAATGCAGACAGAAAAACTGGGTGCTGTTTATTATGTCAATAAGGACTTTAAAAATGGATATAAAGGAATGTCACTACAAAAGGTAGAAAAGAGGATGAAAGAAGATTATGCAGTTAATATTGTAAATAATTACTGAAAAGAAAGACAATGGAAAACAGATATGCAATGCAGCAAAAAGGCACTGTGATGATCAACTCTGAAGGAAGAGAAATGACCAGAGCATGCATAACTGTAAAGAACTGGAATGGCTGACCAGTATTTACACAAGCCGATGAACTAAAATTTTATTTATACTATTAAGTGTACTCTTTATTATTTTGTGTGTTTCATTTCATCATGAGAGCTAATGAAAGTGATTTAAAGTAAAAAAGTAAACTTAATAGTTGGTCCCTAAAATCTTAACAGTTGGTCCCTGTTCATGATCTACTGACTCTTTTAAATAGTAAGAAACTAAAAACTAAAATTAACATTTTAGTAATACTTCTGCAATTATTTTCACTTTCAAAGTTTATATGATCACTAACTAAAATCCTGTTAAGAAAGGATTATCACACCTACACCAGTTTACCATTTTAGTGATTCTCCATTCTTCCCCTGTCATGTAAATATTTATTAAGTGATTATTTTGTATACATACAGATCTTTACTTTTTTTCTGTAAATTCTATTAATGTTTAGTTCCATGAGACATGTCAGTTTACACTTATGGAATAAATGTTCTGTGACAAAATTATTTAAAAAATAGTAATAAAGGCTGAGCTCTTTGAAAATAAATTTCAGTATAACTAAATGACTCCTGCTACTTCTATAGATTTGACTGATGATTTCAGGCAAAGTAACTTGTGGAAAATGCAATCAAATATCCAGTTGTGTGCTATGTAATGACATTTCAGCCAACAAGATACCACATATAAGATGGCAGTTCCATAACATTATAGTAGAGCTAAAAATTTCTTATCCCCTAGTGACATCATAACATCATTGTGTAATGCATTACTAATGTGTTTGTGGCAATGCTGTTGTGAACAAACCTAATGAACTGCCACTTATATAAAAGTATAGCACACGCAGTTGTGTACAGTACATATACTTGATAACAATAACAAACAACTATGACACTTGTTTATGTATTTACTAGGCTATACTTTTAGTTATTATTTTAGAGCATACTTTTTCTAGCTATTTAAAAAAAGAAGTTCACTATAAAAGTTTATGTTGTCTTATGCTGGCAGCAATTTCATGCACCCTGTGTTTACTGCATCTCTTGGTTGCATAATTCTTTGTGTTTGATTTAATCTTGTCATGTTTTATAGTTTGTGAAGCTTAAGTGTACAGTGTTTATAGAGTCTATAGTAGTGCACAGTAATATTGTAAGCTTGCATATTTATTCACCACTCACTCACTGACTCACTCAGAGCAACTTCCAATCTTGCAAGTTCTATTCATGTTGTGTCTTATATAGGTGTACCATTTTTAAGTATCATTTATACTGTATATTTACTGAATCATTTTATGTTTAGATAGGTTTATATATATTACATATATATGTACAAATAATTACCATTGTGTCACAATTGTCTACAACTGTGTTCAATACAGTGACAGTCTGTGCAAGTTTATAAACAAAGAGTATTAGACTATACCCTAGAGCCTAAGTGTGTGCTAGGATACACTCTCTGGGCTTCTGTAATTACATCCTGTTATATTCACACAATGATGATATGGCCTAATGATACATTTTTTAGAACATATCTCTAGGTAAGAGACCATGACTGTACTTCAATAAACTTCAATCGTAATTGGACTTTGTCCCATCTTGCTATGTGACTTTGGATAAGTCATCAATATTCTGTTTTCTTGCTTATAACTTTGGGAAACTGCCAGCATGCTTCCTAAATATATGTCTAATCTATTAAATTTGAGAAAATCTGTTAGAAATTAAAGAAAGTTAAAAAACTAAGATACTGATTTATTTTTTAATTCATGAGGCAATGACGTTTGTTGATCTCCTGTCCCAAATTTGTACCAAGCATTCTCCATTACTTCCAGGATTCTAAGGTTACATTTATATGTAGTTAATAAAAGAGATACATAAAAATTATGTAGGTAGAAATTAACTTTCAGCCTGACAGCATAAATTGTTCCACTAAGCTGTTCACCAATGAAAGTGGTGAAAATTATTTAAAAAACAACTAAATGCCTCTGGACATAATCCTTAGGAAAAAGAGAAAATGTAAAAAAATATCTATTCAATAAAATATATGAAAATTGGATGAGAAAAGTGAGTCTGTATTATTTGTGTCAATATTGTGCTATTTTTTTCCTCCTAGTCTGGCAAGAAAGAGGCTAAACTCCAGACTGTAACAGTTAAAACAAAAGGGTCCCAGTCAAAGGACTATCTTCAAAAGAGAATGTAACAGAAAATGGAGAGTTCAAGCCAAAAGCTATTGATAAAGACAGTGTAGGGTTTGGTGAAAGTAATTGAGAGGACATTTGCAGATTAAATGAATATAGAGTATAAACTATAGGCCAGCTAGTTTACAGGAGAAAACAAGGAAATTAGACAATTTAGGGTTAGAACTAATTATTTCAAAGAAGCCTCAATCTGATTAAATTAATTTGTAGAGCAATTGTCTAAAAAGGGGAACAATTAAATTGCTAGAATCAAAAATGAAAGCAGGAAAAGACACTATTAATGACCCTACAGAAATGAAAAGGTTTATAATGTGATTTAGTATGTACCATTAGATAAAGTAGACAAATTCTTAGAAAGATACATACTATAAAAATTGGCTCAAGAGGAAATGAGCCATCTGAGTAGAGCTTTAACAAATAAAGAGATTGAGTGAGTAATTGAAAAACTACCCTCTGAGGAAATTCATTAGTGAACTCTATCAAAATTTTAATGAAGAATTAATATAATTCTTTACAATTTTCAAAAAAATAAAAGATTACTTTGGACTTCCTCACTAATTTAAAGAAGTCAGTATTGCCCTGATAATAAAACTAGACAAATATATTACCAAAAAAAAAAGACAAAATCTCATGCATATTGGTGCAAAAATCCTCAAAAAATATTAGCAACTTACAAAAAAAATTACATTATGGCCAAATGAGATATATCCCAAGAATCCATTGTTTGTTCAACATCTTAAAATAACTTAATATAATTTTTCATGTCAAATTATTCAAAACCTACATCGCTTGACATCTCAATATATACATACAAAAAATATCTGACAAAACCAACAACTTTTCATGATAAAAACAATTAACAAAATAGGGGAGAAGGAAATTTTTTCAACCTAATAAAGGACATCTATGAAAAACTGGCAGCTCACATCATACTTAGTGGTGAAAGACTAGATACTTTCCCCCTAAGATCAGGAGAAACAAAACAAGCTCTTACCTATGAGAAGTACGTGAGAGATAGAGATGAGAGGAACTGGATGATCTGATCCAAGTGCCTATATCTGAAGCTGCACTTACAGGAAGGCTGAGTCTAAGTAGACTGCAACAGTGGAGGGAGGCAAGATGTATATGTAAGGATATGAAGCGTATAAGCATACGGAAATATACTCTGTATCATTAACTTCAGGGAAATGCAAATTAAAATCACAATGCACAATGAGATACCTACTTCATACCTACTAAATTGGCTAGAATCAAAAAGTCAAATACTAGCAAATATTAAAAAGATACAGAGCCCTGGTTGGTGTAGATCAGTGGATTAAGCATGTGCCTGTGAACCAAAGCATTGCGATTTGATTCCCAGTCAGGGCACATGCCTGGGTTGCAGGCCAGTTCCCAGCAGGGGATGCACGAGAGGCAACCTTACACTGATATTTCTCTCCCTCTCTCCTTCCCTTCCCCTCTAAAGATAAATAAATAAAATCTTTAAAAAAAGACATAGAGAACTTGGAATCTTTGCACACTGCTTGTGGGGACTGTAAAATGTTGTAAACACTTTGGAAAACAGCATGACAGTTCCTCAAATGGTAAAATATATTTACCATAAAATCCAAAAATTCCATACAAATATATATATCTATGAGACATATAAACATGTCCACACAAAAGCTTGTGTATAAAGGTTTATAGCCGCACTATTTTTACAGCCAAAACATGGAAACAACTCAAATGTTGAAGGGGAAGAGGTCTCAGGTCTGTGGGGACAAAGAGCCTTCCAACATAGAGACACTTGCTGTGGCTTGATTCCTTTTTTCTGTCCTGCTTGGCTGCCTCAGTGACTATGTGTCACTGAGCCTACAGGCATAAGGAGCCATCATGAATCAGGCTACTACTGTGGCTGGGTTTATCAGGTCAGGGTCTCCAGTCTGAAGGAGAAGACAAGTCTACATATACATACATACTAAAAAACATTATCAACTATAAAGACATCAGATGGAACCATAAAGAATGTGCACATAACTTGGAAGGAATTAAGAAAATAGAAACAGAAGAAACAAATATAAAACACACATATAAAATGTCAAATGTTCTGAAAAGCTTTGAGATTTAAGCTTTGTGGCTAGTCAAAGAGTTCTTAGAATTAAAATTAACAACACAATCTATAAAAAGAAATTTGATAAATTAAATTTCATCAAAATGAAAAACATATTATTTGTGTAAAAATCTGTCAAGAAGGTGAAAAGGCAAACTACAGTCAGGAAAAATATGTTATAAACCAAAGAACTAGACATTTTACTGAAGAAGATATATAAATAAAAAGTAAATGAAGGTATGCTCAACATCACTAACCATTAGAAAAATACAAACTAAAACCACAATTAGATATCACACATACAGAAAGGCTGTAATTAAAAAGTGATCAAATGGAGAAACAGGATCACTCACACTTTGCTGATGGGAATATGAAATGATATAGCCACTTTAGAAAACAGTTGTCTTACTCTTTTAAAAAAATGTAAACGTAACCATCCAGCAAATACAGTAATGAGCATTTGTCTCAAAGAAATAAAAATCATGTTACACAAAAATCTGTACATGAATCTTCATAAAAGCGTTATTTGTAATAATTAGAAACTGGAATCAGCCCAGCCTCTCTAACAGAGGATTCATTTAACCAACTGTAGCACATGTATACGGTGGAATACTATGTAGCAATAAAAATAAATATATTATTAACGCATGTATGTATGTGGATGTCTCCAGACAATCATACTGGGTTAAAATATTCAATTCCAACAGGCTACATAATGTGTAGTTCTAGTAGAAGACATTTTTAAGTGACAACATTTTAAAAATGAGTTAAAGCTTCTGCAGGGCTAATAAAGAAAACATCAGCAAAATAAAAATAGAACCAACCATGTGAGAAAATCTATTTTCCAATGATACCTTGGACAATGATAGGATCTCCAAAATATATAAAGAACTCACCCAACTCCATACCAGGAAGAGAAACAATCCAAATAACAAATAGGCAAAAGAACTGAACAGAAACTTCTCCAAGGAGGACATACAGAGGGCCCACAGGCATATGAAGGGATGCCAAACATCACAAACAATCAGAGAGATGCAAATTAAAACTACAATAAAATACTACCTTGTGGGAGAAACTCTGCGCAAGTTCCCCCGTCCACCACGGATGAAAATAATACTACCAAAACATGATCTGCTTGGGGAACAGAGGTGGTCAAACTCTCAAAGGAGAAAGACCAAGAGTCCCTTCCTCAATGGCTTTTTATTAGGTTCGTAACACACAGGGATACAGGTAAAGCTCATCAATCAATGTCAGGCGGCAAGGATCAAACAACAGATAACATATCAAAGAAATCTGAGGGCTTAATCTGAGTCAGTGTCTGTCAGGTAAGAGGGTTGCAAAAAACTTTAGGAGACATACTCATTTCCTGACCAGACCCTTATCATATGAATGAGAGGACTCTTACCAAAGCAGGGTTAACAGGATTTTAAGAATTCTTTCTTATGCCAGATCACCCGGGAACCTGTTCTAGCCGACAGAGAGCTGCGCCCACTCCCCGTCATGGATTCAAGCTTAAATGGATTAGAGAGCCAGGAAGCACTCCTCCCATATGGAAAGGGGACTCAGGCTATGTCAAAATAGCCAGGGGGGGATGAGGGGTCTTTTGCCCTCACTTTGCTGCAGCCCCCCCAAGTCCTACCTTGATGGCTCCCCAAGTGATTGTGTATGGCTTGGGTTGCCCCACCTAAGGGAATCTTACCCATCATTGACTAACCGACCAAGTTTTGGGGACTAGAGATGGCAGAAGCAGCACTCTTGCCAGAGAGATAAGCTTTGTTTCCTCAGTGCCTCACAGTCCAGAGGTTGCTCACTCAGCCTTAGCCATGGGGGAAGGTTACAACTCCTGAAACCAGACAGAGTGGTTCCCAACAGTACCTCACGCTAGTAAGAATGGCCATCACTAACAAATCAGCAAACAACTAGTGCTGGAGAGGTTGTGGAGAAAAGAGAATCTAGTGTACTGTTGGTGTGAATGCAGATTGGTGCAGCCACTGTGGAAAACATAATGGAATTTCCTCAGAAAACTGAAAATGGAACTGACTTTTGATCCAGCAATTCCACTGCTGGGATTGGACCCTAAGAATCCTGCAACACCAGTTCAAAAGAACCTGTGCACCCCAATGTTCATAGCAGCACAATTTACAATAGCCAAGTGCTAGAAACAGCCTGAGTGCTATCAGTAAATGACTGGATCACAAAACTATGGTACATTTACACAATGGAATACTATGCAGCAGAAAGAAAGAAAGATCTACCTTTCATGACAACATGAATGGAACCGGAGAGCATTATGCTAAGTGAAATAAGCCAGGTGATGAAAGACAGATACTATATAATCTCACCTATAATGGAACCTAATCAACAAAACAAACATGCAAGCAAAAACGAATCAGAGACATGGAAATAAAGAAAAGAACTGACGGTGACCAAAGGGGAAGAGGAAGGGAGATAATAGGGTAAAGAAGGGAAAGGGTCATGGAACATGTACAAAGGACCCATGTCGAGGACGAAGAGGTAGGGATAATCTTTGGGAGCCAGGTGCAATGGGGAAAGGAAAAACAGCAGGGGGGGAAATGGGGGCAACTGCAACTGAACAACAATAGAAAACAGATTCTAGATTAGTGGTTGCCAATTGTTAGTGATGGGGTAGGATGCGAAGTCTTGGTTGTGGTTGTTAAAGGCAACACAATGAATCCTTGTGTGTGGGAATTCTTCGGTACCTGACTTTGGCGGTGGCTGTATGAACCTACCAGTTGATAATATTGTATAGAACTTAATGCAGCCCTGGCTGGTATAGCTCAGTGGATTGAGCACGGGCCTGTGAAGCAAAAGGTCGCGGTTCAATTCCCAGTCAGGACATATGCCTGGGTTGCAGGCCAGGTCCCCAGTAGGGGACACATGAGAGGCAACCACACATTGATGTTTCTCTCCCACTCTATCTCCTTCCCGTCCCCTCTCTAAAAATAAATAAAAAAATATTAAAAAAAAGAACTTAATGCAAATACATACAAGAATAAGTATAAGTAAAACTGGAAAAATCTTAATAAATTGGATTGTATAAATATCCTGATTGAGATATTATAGAATGGTTTTTCAAAATGTTACCATTGAAGAAACTGGACAAAGTGCACAGAGAATCACTCTGCATTATTTCAAACAACTGCATATAAATCTATAATTGTCAAATAAATTTTTTTATTTAAAAAGGCAATTTAAGTTCTGTAAAATACAAAGAAGTAAACTGCTGTAAGAGCAAATAAGAGTATGAAACCACATCATTTAATTTTGGTTGATTGAATAGAGAAATATATGAGATATATATAGAAAGAAAATGCAGTGGGGAAATGGGAAAACAGCATAAAATCACATTTACAGTGAACAAGAGTTTACAAAACCATAACACATTTCTCATTACTATCTCCCCTATCAGAAGATTAACTGGGTCAAGAAACTGTTCTGCATTATACCTTAATGGGAGAAATATGTTGATTATTTTAGTTAACATTTCTGTGCAGGATTGCTAGTTAAAGAGCTTCATTTCACTACCAATGCCCCATGGACCATGAAAAAATAGCTTCAGCAAAGAATATAAGTCAGTAGCTATGAAAAAGTGGCACACTCCTACATCTTTGTCTTCTAGTCCAGCCTTCAATGAGAACAAACCAAGCAGCCTGGAATAATTATACAGATTTGCAAGAGATTGGAGGGACCAAGGATTTCAACACTTGCATATCCAAATGAGGAATCTAATGCTGGAACAGTTAAGTGAGTTGTCCAAATTGTTAGGAGGAAAAGCAAAACAGGAAACATGTTTGATGACAAAGTCTCCCCAAATTACCTTGTATATTCAAGTATTTTGTCATAAAAAGGAACTTTGGTCCATTAGATAGCAGCATGGCTGGGAACACAGCAGTGAAAGGGGTGGCATTTAGTAAATGAAGAGGTACAGAGATTTCCTGACTCACTTGTGTATTATTTTATCATAAGAAAGCTTGTTTGTTATTTATATTGCACTTACACAAGATTTTGTAAGTACATTTATATATTAATAGTCTAAGATATTCCCTTTTTAAAGGGACAGTGATTTTTTCATCATCTGAAGGACAACTATGTTAAAATTCAGTTGAACACTGGTAAACCCACATAGATCACTATTACTTAGTGATATTAATTATTAGCACTTGGGATTTTTGAAAATAATAGAATTAATAAAGGAAGAGGAGAAAGAAGAGAAAAAAGGAAAGGAGGCTAGGACAAAGAAAAGGAAGGAGGAGGAGGAAGAGGAAGGAGAAGAAGGAGAACTGTTCTTCACTTGAGGCAACTTAAAATTAAAAATTGTATGCTGCAGTATGAAATGTGGGTAGAGACAATGCATTAACACATTTCTTTTTCAGTCTCCTTATGTGGAGAGCTCCCTACACAAAAACTTAGGTGCTGTTAATAGTATCCCAACCATTATTGGAGAGATTGTTAGATGTTTTGTTTTGTTTTTAATTAGCACTTTAAAATTGATTAGAAAACTATTAAAATTAATTCCACTAAACCTATATTATTAACTAGGCATTATAATTAAGCCTTCTCATGGAATTAGTCTAGTGGACTCTTGTAGAAAAGCAACAGTTGGTTAACAATCACACAGTTTTAGAAACATAAACTATCTTAAATTTAATTCAAACTGTGAGCTAGTGAATTACCTCTATTATAGACATAAAATTATAGGTATAAAAACCTCAGAAAAACTAAGGTTTGGTGTGTAGTTACTAGAAAGTATGATAAGTAAACAAATATTATACAAAATAGAATAAAACCATGACTGTGACACACATGCACATACCCCAGAAAAAAGTTAGCAGAGTTCAAATGAGAGCTGAATGCCTTCTGTTTAGAAGAATACAAAACCAAATTAAAGAATGCAAAATGGGGAAAATATTAAAAATACAAGGAAAAATATAAAAGATTATACTGGCTGGTCAAACACTAATAGTTTTTCTTAATTACTTTATTTTTGTTCAATTACAGTTGTCTGTATTTTCTCTCCACCACTCCCCCTGACCCCAGCCAAACCCACTCCACTCCCTTGCTTCCACACTCCCCCTTGGTTTTCTCCATGTGTCCTTTATAGTAGTTCCTGAAAAATCCTCTCCCCACTCTCCCCTCCCCCCTCCCCCCTAGATATTGTTAGATTGTTCTTAATCTCAATGTCTCTGGTTACATTTTATTTGCTTTTTCCTTTTGTCAACTATGTTCCAGTTAAAGGTGAGATCATATGGTATTTGTCCATCACCTACTGGCTTATTTCACTTAGCATAATGCTCTCCAGTTCCATCCATGCTGTCACGAAGGGTAGGAGTCCCTTCATTCTCTCTGTTGCATAGAATTCCATTGTGTAAACGTACCATAGTTTTTTGATCCACTCATTTACTGATGGACACTTAGGTTGCTTCCAGCACTTAGCTATTGTAAAGTGTGCTGCTATGAACATTGGGGTGCATGGGGTGCATTGGGGTGCATAGGGGTAGGATACCTCTTACCCCTTGTCAGAGGTATCATTGGCAAATATGTTTTCCCATATAGTTGTTTCTCTGTTCATTTTAATGTTGTTTTCTTTAGCCATGCAGAAGCTTTTTAATTTGATGAGGATCCATTTGTTTATTTTTTCCTTTATGTCCTTTGCTTTAGGGGACATATCAGTGAAGATGTTGCTGTGTGAAATGTCTGAGATTTCCTGCTGATGTTTTCCTCTAGGACTTTTACGGTGTCATGACTCATATTTAAGTCTTTTGTCCACCCCAAATTTATTATTGTGTATGGTACAAGTTGGTGATAGAGTTTCATTTTTTTGCATGTAGCTTTCTAGCTCTTCCAACGCTATTTTTACTTCATTTTATGCTTCTTCCCCTTTTGTCAAATATCAATTGACTGTAGAGACTTGGGTTTATTTCTGGGCTCTCTGTTCTGTTCCATTGGTCTAGGTGCCTGTTTTTATGTCAACATCAGGCTGTTTTTATTACAGTGGTCTTGTAATACTGTTTGATATCAAGTATTGTGATCCCTCCTACTTTGTTCTTCTTTCTTAAAATTGCTGCACCAATTCGGGGTCGTGTATGGTTCCATATAAATTTCTGAAATGTTTGTTCTATAACTGTGAAATATGTCATTGGCACTTTGATAGTAACTGTGTTGAATTTATAAATTGCTTTGTGTAGTATGGCCATTTTGATGATGTTAATTATTCCAATCCATAAGCATGGTACATGCTTCCACTTGTTTGTGTCTTCCTTAATTTCTTTCTTCAGTGTTGTATAGTTTTCTGATTATAGGTCTTTTACCTTCTTGGTTAGGTTTATTCCCAAGTACTTTATTTTTCTTGTTGCTATAGCAAATGGGATATTTTCCTGATTTCTGTTTCTGATATATCATTGTTGGTGTACAAAAATGCCTTTGATTTCTGAGTATTTATTTGGTATCCTGCTGTTTTGCCAAATTCATTTATTAGTTTGAGTAGTTTTTTGCTGGAGTCTATAGGATTTTCTATGTATACTATCATGTCCTCTGCAAACAATGACAGTTTTGCTTCCTACTTTCCAATTTGGATGCCTTTTATTTCTTTTTCTTGTCAGTTTGCTGTGGCTAGTACTTCCAATACTATGTTGAATATGAGTGGTGAAAGAGGGCATCCTTGTGTTGTTCCTGATCTTACTGGGAAAGCTCTAAGTTTTTGCTCATTGAGTATGATGATGACTGTAGGTCTCTCATATATGGCCTTTATTAGGTTGAGGAATGCTCCCTCTATTTCCACTTTCCTGAGTGTTTTTATGATAAATGGGTACTACACTTTATCAAATGCTTTTTTTCATCCATTGGTATGATCATGTGATTTTTGTCTTTCATTTTGTTTATATGGTGTGTTATGTTTATTGATTTTTAAATATTTTACCATCCTTGCATCCCTGGGATGAATCCCACTTGATCATGGTATATGATCTTTGTACTGTATTGCTGGATGCAGTTTGCCAATATTTTATTGAGGATTTTAGCATCTATTTTCATCAGTGATACTGGCATGAAGTTTTCTTTCTTTGTTATGTCTTTACCTGGTTTTGGGATTAGGATGATGTTGGCTTCATAAAAAGAGTTTGGGAGTCTTCCAGCTTCTCAGATTTTTTTTCTGAGGAGTCTGTGAAGTATAAGGGTTAATTCTTCCTTAAATGCTTTGTAGAATTCTCCTGTGAA
>PVKM010036816.1:0-14669 GCA_004027735.1 Carollia perspicillata | reverse complement strand
CTGCTGTGAACATTGAGGTGCATAGGTTCTTTTGAATTGGTGTTTGAAGATTCTTAGGGTATAACCCCCGCACTGGGATAGCTGTGTGAAAAGGCAATTCCACTTTTAGTTTTCTTAGAAAATTCCATACTGTTTTCCATAGTGGTTGTACCAGTCTGCAATCCCACCGACAGTGCACTGAGGTTCCCTTTTCTCTACAATCTCTCCAACACTTGTCGTTTGTTGCTTTGTTTATGATGGCCATTCTGACTGGTGTGAAGTGGTATCTCATTGTGGTTTCAATTTGCATCTCTCTGATGGATAGTGATACTGAGCATCATTTCGTATGTCTCTGGACCCTCTGTATGTCCTCCTTGGAGAAGTGTCCGTTCGAGCCCTTTGCTTATGTTTTTAAATTGGGTTGTGTGTGTTCCTGGGTGGAGTCATGTGAGTTCTTTACATATTTTGGAGATCAAACCCTTATCTGAAGGATCATTTGCAAATATATTTTCCCATACAGTTGGTTCCCTTTTCATTTTTCTGATGTTTCTTTAGCCATACAGAATCTTTTGATCTTGATAAAGTCCCATTTGTTTATTCTTTCCTTATGTCCCGTGCTCTAAGGGATATATATTGGTAAAAATATTGCTATATGGAATATCTGAGTTTTTCCTGTCTATATTCTCCTGTAGGACTTTTATGGTGTCATGACATATGTTTAAGTCTTTTATCCACCTTGAATTTATTTTTGTGTGTGGTGTAAGTTGGTGGTTGAGGTCAATTTCTTTCCCCATTGTTTTGCTCCTACTTCCCTTCCTTTTTTTCCCTACTCCTTTCCCATCTTAATGATCATTTTACAAATATACATTTTAAAAGTTTAATCTCTCTCCTCTATCATTTTCTATCATTAACTAGATATTATAGTTAAACTTGATACCAAGCCTGCAATTCAGTAGTGGTACCAACAAAAAAGGAATATGAACATAGCTTACTGAGGCAGCATTTAGAAATGGGATGTAGGATTGTGGGAGTTTAAAAAAAAACACTTCTTCCTTGGCTGATATGGCTCGGTGGATTGAGTTCTAGCTTTGCAAACCAAAGCGTTGCCAGTTCGTTTCTCAGTCAGAGCACATGCCTTGGTTGTGGGCCAGGTCCCCCAGTGGCAGGGACATGAGAGGCAAACACACATTGATGTTTCTCCCCTTCTCTTTTTCCCTCTCTTCCCATCTATCTAAATATAAATAAATAACATCTTTTAAAAAATCTGTTATTTCCATTGTCCTTTTATTATTGAATAGGTGGTCACTTTCCATATATTCAACACAAAATAACCCACATAAAGAAATGAAACACTAAAGAACAGTAGCATATATTTTTAGTGTTGTAAGTGGGTCGAATTAGCATCAACTTATTCATACAATATCTACATGTATATGTGGTGGCAGGTTAGGGCAGGGGTTGACATTCAGCAGACTACTTGATAACTGATTTACTCTATTTTTTCCTTTGTTCATCCCCCACCTTATTTCAGAAAGTATTTAAGGCAGCTAACTTGGAGAATTATACTTATATCATGAAAATCATAACAGTTAACTAAAGGGAATCAAATTTCTGAATTCAAATTTATATACTACTTTATAGCTTTTAAAATATCTTTACACATAGTTTTGAATAAAATAAAACACATCTTGTAACTTATCAAATATATTTTAATTTTATTTTTTCAAATATATTTTAAATAAACAAATCTTTTAAGGCAAACTTTTATGTAACACTTGATTTTATATAATATTTTATAAAAAGAATTTAAAGTTATACTTACTTCTGCTGGTAGATAAAACACCTTTTCTTTTTTAATGATCCAAGGGTATTTGGTTGAATAGTGTTGGTGGAACTTTGACTTCTTCTAAAATAAAATTATCACAATCATTATAAGAAAAATTTTGAACGAAATCGGCTATGACTATTTTATTATAACAGATCTAGCAACATAGATTTTGAAAGAAGACTGTATGTAGTACCCTACATCACATCATTTTGCTGCTTTTCTCTCAATCTGGATAAAAATAGAAATGCCACAGGATAGAAACTATCTTATAATTTGTAAGGATTCAGGATTTTCCTGAGTTGTGGAAGAAAAAGGTAGAAGAACCTGCAGTCCTGGCCTTGACTTGCCTTGAATTAAGTGAAAAATATGGGTGAACGAGCAGGTATGGTTGTTTAAATTTTGAGAGTTAGCTCTGATTCTTATCAATAAGCTTGGTTCATAGGAAGACTATTTTCTTTTTATTTTAAAAAAATTATTTATTTTTAGAGAGAGTGGAAGGGAGGGAGAAAGAGGGAAAGAAACATCAGAGTATGGCTTCCTCTTACACGCCCCCCACCGGGAACCTGACCCACAACCTAGGCATGTGCCCTAACTGGGAATCAAACCCGTGACCCTTTCTTTGGTTCGCAGGCCAGCACTCAATCCACTGAGTCACACTAGCCAGGACAGGAAGACTATTTTCAAACAGGGTTGATGAATTACTGATTCTTCATATGTTTACATATTCTCACATGTTCTCAGTGAGTTGATTCTTTTCAATACACAAAATGACAATCGAAATTTTCCTCTCACATTGATGTTTCTTTCTTTCTCCCTTCCTTGCTCTTTGTGTAGAATGTAAAAATGTCCTTGGGTGAAGATGAAAGAAAGAAATAGAAGGAAGGAAGGAAGGAAGGAAGGAAGGAAGGAAGGAAGGAAGGAAGGAAGGGAGGGAGGAAATAAATAAATAAATACAGGCTTTGCAGCCAAACAGAACTAAGTCAAATCTCATTTCTGTAACTCATTACCTGTGCAACCTTAGGCCAGTGAGTTAACCTAAGCCTCAGTTTCCTCATCCATATGAAGATTATGCTAATACAGGACAATGAGGTGGTTGCAGAGTTCTCATCATAGTGTCTGGTAATCTATTACCGTATTTTGCCATGTATAATGTGCACTTTTTTTGCCCAATTTTTTTAGGGAAAAATAAAGACGCACATTATACATGGGTAGTACTAATTCTGTATCTACATGAATGTTTTTAATTCTTTTATTTATGCATTAAAAGTGTAACTCTAGAAAGCAATAATGATATCCATATGCAAAACAGTACCCTGGAATATAATAATTAGTTTTGTTTCCAAATATAAATAAAGAAAAATTGAATGAAAAAATTAAAACGAAAGATTTTTTCCCCTGAAAGCTTGGGTCAAAAATGAGGGTGCATGTTATACATAGGAGTGCATTATGCACAGCAAGATACAGTACGTAAGTGCTCGCTGTAATCCAGTTATTCTTATTCTTATTCAATAAGTAATGAGAAGTCATTGTAACTTTTTGCACAGTAGAGAAAGAGGTGAAAATTATGTTTTAGAAAAGTTATCTTGGTGTTTCTCATGGAAGTCAAATTAAACTGGCAGAGATAGGAAATCCATTAGAAGATTATTAGAGTAATCTGGACCCAAGGGACATAAGGAAGTAGCAGTAGGAACAGAGAAGATGTTCCCATGGAAGAATTAATAGGATTAGATGCCTAATTAGGTATAGTAGAAAAATAAGGAAGAAGTGAAGATGAACCTAGAGCTTTGAGTCTTAAAGCTGTGTGACTGTGATTATTTTGATGCTATTACAGAAAATGAGGGAAATCAGGAAAAATACTTAAATTAATCACTTAAAAATTAAATTTATTGGGGTAACATCAGTTAATAACATTGCATTGATATGTTTCAGGTGTACAGTTCTATAATACAACATCTGTGTACTGCATTGTGTGCTCACCTCCCAAAGTCTAGTCTCCTTCTGTCACCATATATTTGACCCCCTTCACCCTCTTAATCCTCTCCATATCCCCTTCCCCTCTGGTAACCACCATACTATTGTCTATGTCTATGAGTTCATTTGTTTGTTTGTTTTGTGTATTTGTTGTTGCTTTCTATTTTATATCACACATATGCATGAAATCATATGGTTTTTGTCCTTTTCTATTTGACAGTTTACTTAGAATGATATTAAGACCCATCTGTGTTGTTGCAAATGGCAACATTTCATACCTTTTATGGCTGAGTAGTATCCACTGAATATATGTACTACATCTTCTTTATCCAATCATCTGTCAAAGGGCATTTAGATTGTTTCCATGTCTTGGCTATTGTGAATAATGCTCCAATGAACATAGGGTTACAGATAACTTTATGAATAAGTGTTTTCAAACTTTTTGAGTAGACACCCAGAAGAGGGCTTGCTGGGTCATATGGTAGCTCTGTTTTTAATTTCTTGAGGAAATCTCCAATCAGTCTTTTAAAACAATGGAATAATAGTAAGTCTTTTCAGCGAAATGTAATTGTTAATATCGTTCTTCCATTTAATATTTATGTAGATGTTCTCCTCTAGTGAGAAGCTCTAAGTACCTTGTAATTTATTCATTCAACAAATAAAGGACAAAATTTCCCAGAACTAGGATAGAGTTTTGCTTTTTGTTCCTCCAATTGAAATTTGGAAGATTAGCTAACATCATCTATTTTGTGGGTTGTTAGTAAAAGTGGGTTGACTCTTTTATCATTTATACCTTGCTTATTCCCAAAATGCATATGAGATGGTTTATAATGAAATAAGATTGTTAAAATAAGGATAAAAGGTCAAGAGCTATATTACCATCAAGGGCAAAGAGTACAATATGCCAGAAACCTACCATAAGGAGAGTTACTGCACTAGAGCACAAAACTTAAACCTTTGACTTTTTAGTATCCAAGGTAAAAATGGAAACAGTCAGTCAGCAGAGTTCTCAATAAATGCTTGTTGAGAGAATGAAGCCATCTATAAACTAAGATCAGATTAAAATTATTTTTTAAAAAGCTAGATTATTCCCTTAAAGAACTTTTCTTCATAAAAGAGATTAGGTACTTAGTAGGTTCCAAGGAAAACTCAAAAACATATAACAGAACTCTAATATCATTGCTTTACTAGACTAGAAAATGGTAGCAAAGTCCAAAAGACAGACTAATTATGAAACCTGGACAGCAGAAGAAAAAGCTCACCTTCTGTAACAGATGATATCTAAATTGTCCCTATCATGCACGGTACTCCAACTGGTATAATCTGTTTTAAATGGTATCACCTCACAAAGGTCCCATACGTTTGTGTCTAAACCCAGTTTAATTTACCCAAACCAGGCAAGATGAAAAGAAGATGGCAATACAGGGGTGGGCAAAAGTAGGTTTACAGTTGTAATACAAATAAATCATATAATTAATAAATAATAATACAAACATAAATTCTCTTTTGTATACTCACAACTGTAAACGTACTTGCCCACAGTGTTTAGCAACACTGTATGTGTTGCTAAAGTTCACATTTGTGAAGATATAAATACAAGGAATGATAAAAATACTGAAGCAATATGTAATTAGATAATTTATAAAAGTAATTTTACTTAAGACACTAGAGTAAAAGTCAAGTTCTTACTGGGTACCAATAATTTTATATCTTATACAACAAGTCAGGAGATAAATGTAAAGTTATAGAACAATATACTGTGAGCAAACTGTTATGGGTTGAATTATTCCCCTTGAAACCCACCTGTTGAAATCTTAATTCCCAGTGCCTCAGAATGTGACTTTATTTGGACAAAGAATCTTTGCAGAGGTAATCAACTGAGAATGAAGTCCTTAAGGTGGGCCCTAATCCAATATGATGATGTCCTTATAGAAAGGAGAAATTTGGAAACAGACTTATGTACAGAGAAAACTTTGTGGACATGATCCACGTGAACATGAAGACAGCCATCTACAAACTAAGGAGAGAGGCCTGGAACAGATTCATGTCTCATGGCCCTCAGAAGGAATTAACCCTGCCAACACCTTCATTTCAGACTTCTGGCCTCCAGAATTGTGAGAAACTAAATTCCCTTTGTTTAAGCCCTCCAGTTTGTGGGACTTTGTTATGGCAACCCTAGCAAAGTAATACACAAATGTATTTCTGCATTGCAGTAATTTATGTTTGGAGCTTTGGGAGATAGGGAACTAAAAGATGAATGCTTTCAAAACTCTTCAAATACTAGTTCAATTGTTATTAGGAAAGGAAAATTACATAAAAAGTATAATTCCTGATGCTTAGGAATTACTATATGTTTAGAAAATTAACTTCTGTGATAATCATTTCACTATATATACACATGTCAAATCACTATATTGTATACCTTAAACATACACAATGTTATATATCAATTATATCTCAAAAAAGGGAGATGAAAATTAAATTCTAGCTTTATGTTCCCAAGCTAATACCTAGCAAACAGCTAACAACCACAGTCGAGAAAAAATTGTCCATTAGCTGCCTAATAGGAAACAGTCAACTTAACCATACACTTACTTACATATTGACCCAGAATCCTAATATTGACTTGGGACTGTATGCTTACTTAAAAATAAATGAATTTAATCAAATCAGTTTATAGGAAATACAGGGAGTAAAAGAACAAATTAAGTAACACCACGTGGAAACAGAATCACAATGTGAGTATTCTATAGGACACATATTTGGCCTTGTTTCCTCAATTAATAAGTGGCATGGAACAAAAATAGTAGGGAAGGCTGTTTTAAATACAACAGACGTAAGAGATCATAGTTGGAACACATATGAATCAATAAAAAAGGTATTTTTTTATCTTCACCCTATGACATTTTTTTCACTGCTTTTAGAGAGCAAGGGAGAGAGAGAAACATTGATGCAGAAGAGAATCATCAATTGGTTCCTCCTCTGTGCGACTGGACTGGGATCAGTGCCCAGACCAGGATCAGTGCCCGGACCACAGATCTCATGTGTCCAGACCGAGGTTTGCACACACCCATGCCCAGACTGGGGATGGAACCTACAACCTAGGTATGTGCCCTGACCAGGAATGAAATTGGCAACCTTTCGGTTCAGGACAATGCTCCCACCAACTGAGCCACAGGGGCAAGGTGTAAAAAAGTCATTTTTGAGAATCAGAAAGTACTTAACATGGACTGGTTATTAGATGACATTAAGAAATGACTTAATTTTGTTAGCTGTAATGATGGCATTGTGAGTATGTAAGAAAAAAAGTCCTCAGAAATTCATACTGAGTGTTGGTAAAAAGATATTAGGGGGTTACTTTAAAGCACTCTCCTCCAATTACTATGTTGAATAGAAGTGGTAAAAGCAGACTTCCTTGTCTTACTCCTGATCTTAGTGGGAAAGCTTTTGTTTTTGCCCACTGAGCATGATGTTGGCTGTAAGTGTCTCGTATATCACCTTTATTATGTTGAGGTATGTTCCCCCTACTCCCACTTTTATCCATCTTGAATTTATTTTTGTGTATAGTGTAAGTTGGTGCTCGAGTTTCATTTTTTTTTGCATGTAGCTGTCCAGTTCTCCCAACACCATTTGTTGAAGAGACTATCTTTACTCCATTTTATGGTGTTGCCCCCTTTGTCGAATATTAACTGACTGTAGTGACTTGGGTTTATTTCTGGGCTCTCTGTTCTGTTCCATTGGTCTATGTGCCTGTTTTTATGCCAGTACCAGGCTGTTTTATTACAGTGGCCTTGTAATACAGTTTGGTATCAGGTATTGTGATCCCTCCTACATTGTTTTTCTTCTTCAAAATTGCAGCTGCTATTCGGGGTCGTTTATGGTTCCATATAAACTTTTGAAGTGTTTGTTCTATGTCTGTGAAATATGCCATTGGTACTTTGATAGGTAATGCATTGAATCTGTATATTGCTTTGGGTAATATGGACATTTTGATGATGTTAATTCCTCCAATCCATGAACACGGTATATGTTTCCATTTGTTTGTGTCTTCCTTGATTTAATTCTTCAGTGTTGTGTAGTTTTCTGCATACAGGTCTTTTATCTCCTTGGTTAGGTTTATTCCTAGGTATTTTATTTTTCTTTTTGCTATATCGAATGGGATTCAAGATGGATAAAAGACTTAAATATAAGCCGTGACACCATGAAAATCCTAGAGGAGAACATAGGCAGGAAAATCTCAGATATCTCATGCAGCAACATTTTTACTGATATGTCCCCCAGAGCAAGGGGTATAAAGGAAAGAATAAACAAATGGGATCTCATCAAAATAAAAAGCTTCTGCACAGCTAAAGAAAACAGCATTAAAGTAAAAAGAGACCCAACTATATGGGAAAACATATTTACCAATGATACCTCAGACAAGGGTTTAATCTCCAAAATATACAAAGAACTTACACGACTCCACTCCAAGAAGACAAGCAACCCAATTAAAAAATGGGCAAAGGACTTGGACAGGCATTCCTCCAAGGAGGACATACAGAGGATTCAGAGACACATGAAAAGATGCTCAATATCGCTAGCCATCAGAGACATGCAAATTAAAACCACAATGAGATACCGCTTTACACTGGTAAGAATGGCCATCATAAACAAAGCAACAAACAACAAATGTTGGAGAGGTTGTGGAGAAAAGGGGACCCTAGTTCACTGTTGGTGGGATTGCAGACTGGTGCAGCCACTGTGGAAAACAGTATGGAATTTCCTCAGAAAACAAAAAATGGAGCTGCCTTTTGACACAGTAATTCCACTGCTGGGATTATACCCCAATAACCCTGAAATAATAAAATCTTAAAAAATAAAAATTAGAAAACTGAGGACCAGAGAACTTAAGCAACTTGTCCAAGGTCATACAGCTATAATTGCTACAGCTGGGATTCAAACACAGATGATCAAGGCTCAGTCATTTAACTTATTTCTCACTGTTGGACATTAATATTGTTGCCATATTTTTGCTTGATCTTCTAAATAATGCTGGGACAACCTTTAAGCTAATATTTGCATACATTCTTAATGAATTCTTTAGTGTAAATTCATAGAGTTGAAGTTCTGGGTCACCAGGCTGTTGATATGCATTGCCAAACTGCCCTTCAGAAAGCTTATTCAAATTTACTTTTGTGCAGTGTATGAGAATATCAATTTTCTTGAAACTCTCCAATATTAGATATTATTGCTAATTTTAAAATATATGTGTTCCCATTCTTAAGGCATACTGCAAAGATAGTCTACTTTCTAAAGGGAGCAGAAACTGTTGTGATTTATCCAGTTTTGGAATAATTTCCTCCAATGCCCTCCTTTATTAGCACTGAACATGGAGATGTTGTGCCGTTGCACACAACAAATCTGAGAAAGTTGGGTTTTCCTTAAAAAAAGTCAAATACACACACACAACACACCTTTGAACAGCAGAATTTTAATACATTTAACTCATGTTACTCATGTTCATATCATCACCATCCAAATGCCCAGAAATGTGAAACACTAAGGTTTATAAGGTGTATACTCTAATTGAAAAAACATACTAACCTGATCATGTATATATATGCATACATATATATACACACATATATACACTCAATATACAGAAAGTTTGGTCCTTTAGCTGTATTACAATGAGATGAGTAAATGAGTAGATAGAAGGAGATTCATTTAGTCAACAATTCTAATTTTTTCCCAATATAACATTAGTTCATTTGTTGTTTGAATGAAAAGGGGGCTCTGTAATAAATCTGACTAGTTCAGTGACTGAAAGTAATCTCATAGGGTGATGTAATCAGAAATTCTTAACTGGGAAGGTCCTAGTGGGTAGTCATGCCCCAGGCCTTTAATAGGTTTATCTTTGCTTTAAGAAAGCCCTGTCCATTGTTCTTGTGTATCTAGGTTAAGACATCTTTGAAATGCCAAGACTGTTCCTCTTTTCCAGAACTCTCAGAGGTGTAAGCACTCTCAAGGGAGTACATAATCTTGTTTAATCTTCCTTCTTTCCCTCCTTAATTCTAAATGTGTAAAAATAACTGCAAAACTGTCATGTGCCTCAGCATTTGAGATCTTGCTTCCCCACACATCATCACTTTGGTTCAAATAAAGTCTTTTAAAATTCTCTACAGGTTTAGATGTTTCTTATATTGACAGTGAGAAAAATAATTGCATATCATTCTATAAAGAGAAAAATGTTAAGTTCTAAAATTAGGAGGCAATATTTTCAAATGGGTTCAAATTTATAACATTTCACTAAAATATGTTCTATATGTTCCATCACATTTAAAAAATCATTAGAGAAGTCTATGAACAATTAATTGCATGTCAACAAATTAGATAATCTAGACCAGTGATTTTCAACTGGGGTGCCACAAGATTGAAACCGGTGCGCCACAAGAATTTTTAAAACATGCAGTATCTGACTATTTATTCAGGGGCACTGACCTCCTTTCCCTTATATTGTCAAATTAAAAACATGACAACAGCCAACACAACAATAGCCTCCAGTGTGAATGAATAAAAATTATGCCTATTTTTGTCAGATCAACAATAAATATATTTTTGGTGTGCCACAGAATTTTAGTAAACAGTTTATGTGTGCCATGAGATGAAAAAGGTTGAAAATCACTGATCTAGATGAAATGGGACAAATTCATTAAAAATACACAATTTACCAAATTGACTCAAGAAGAAATAGAAAATCTCAACAGACCTGTAATGAGTACTGTAAAAACCTAAATCTACTGTATTTTGCCATTTATAATGCATACTTCTTTGCCCAAATTTTTGAGGGAAAAATAAGGATGCACATTTTACATGGATCGTACTAATTCTGTATCTATATAAATGTTTTAATTCAAAAGAGGTAAATAAAATAAATAAAAATTTATGCTTATGTATTAAATGTGTAACTGTAGATGGCAATAATGATATCCATACACAAAACAATACCTTGGAATACGATAATCCAGAGATGTCCAGCCTGCAGCCTCCAGGCCGCATGTGGCCCAGGATGGCTATGAATGAGGCCCAACATAAAATTGTAAATTTACTTAAAACCTTTTTTGCTCATCAGTGTTCATTAGTGTTTGTGTATTTAATATGTTGCCCAAGACAATTCTTCTTCCAGTGTGGCCCAGAGATGCCAAAAGTTTGGGCACCCCTGCCAGTTTTGTTTCTAAATATAAATAAATAAAAATTGAATTAAAAATTAAAATGAAAGATTTTTTCCCTGAAAGTTTGAGGCAAAAACGTGGGTGTGCACTATACATGGGAGCACACTATTCATGGCAAAATACAGTATTTCCAAAACCTCCCAACAAAGAAAGTCTAGGGTCAGACAACTTCACTGCTGAATTCTAGGAAAGATTTAAAGAAGAATAAACACCAATCTTCCTCAAACTCTTCCTAAAATAGAAGAAGAGGGACATTTCCTAACACGTACTAAGAGGTCAGCATTACCCAGACACGAAAGCCAGGAAAGTTACCACAAGAAAAGAAAAGTACAATCCAATATCCCTTATAAATGTACATGGAAAAATCCTTAACAAACCAAATCCAATAGTACAGTGGTGCCCAACCTGTTTGGCACCAGGGACCAGATTTGTGGAAGATGGTGGGGCAAGGGGGACAGAAGGTGGAGCTTTGCTCATAGCCCAGTTCCTAACAGGCTGCAGACTGGTACGGGTCCCCAGCCCCAGGGGTTGGGATTCCTTCAATAATACATTAAATGATGATACACCAGGACCAAGAGGGATTTATCTCAGGAATGCAAAGGTGGTTCACCATAAGAAAATCAATGTAATACATTATATTAACAGAATGGAGGAGGAAAATACATGATAATCTCAACAGATGCAGAAAAAGTATTTGACACAATTTGACATCCTTTCATGATAAAAATACACAGCAAGTAGCAAATGGAAAGATTACATTCTTTTTATTGCTAAAAAGGAACTTCCCTAACATGATGAAGAGCATTTGCCAAAACCGACATCTAACATCATATTCAATGATGAAAGACTGGAGCCTTTACACTGATGATCAGGAACATGTGTGCTTTTTGAAACAAGAGAGGTGGTGGTTGAACAACACTGTGAATGTACTAAATGCCCTGAATTGTGTACTTTAAAATAATTAACTGTATGTTATATGAATTTCAATTCAATAACAAGATTCCTATAGTGAATCATTTACTCACTTTGGCTTACTAATCCACTAACACTTTCCCTATGTTTACAGGATAATTAGTAGATAAAAGTTATAATTTAGATATTGCCTTATAACACCATGAAAAACAAACTTTATTTTCAATTCAAGATATATTTGAGGTAAAATTCAAACTAAAAGCCTGAAAACTACTCTTAGGAGAGCCTGCAAATTTTCTTGTCAAAATTAGAATTTTCTTTAAAAAATTAGAAGCCAGATGGTCTTATATATAAAAAAACTCAATGTTAAATCCATATGAGATTTAAAAGTTAACTCTGCTGCAGTTTCAGCAAAGCAATCATAACTGTAGTCAACATGTTTATCTGTCCTCCAGTAATGTTTAGAGCAGTGTTTCTCAAAGTAGAAACTTGTCAGAAATCAAATTCTCAGACCTCACCGCAGACGTCCTGAATCAGGAACTCTGAGATTGAGGGCCAGTAGTCTATTTTAACAAGACTTTCAGGTACACATGCAAGTTTGAGGACCTCTGGTTAAGGCCAAGAGCACAATCTTGGCCAGTGAGACTGCTATAGGAATTTTCTTACCAGACAGTGTCATGTTGTAAATGTTGTACTGCTTCTTCTAGTTCTTAATGTGTCAGCTTAGAACACCTGTAAATCATCACTAAAAAGAAAAAGAAAGCATCTGTCATTTAAAATCCATTATACATTACCCAAGATTAAAAATAAGGAGAGAATCTTAGAAACAGCAAGAGAAAAGAAAACAGTTACCTACCAAGGAGTTCCCATCAGACTGTCAGCTGATTTCTCAAAAGAGACCTTACAGGCAAGAAGGGGCTGGAAAGAAGTATTCCAAGTCATGAAAGGCAAGGACCTCCATCCAAGACTGCTCTATCCAGCAAAGCTTTCATTTAGAATGGAAGGGCAGATAAAGTGCTTCTTGGATAAGGTCAAGTTAAAGGAGTTCATCACCACCAAGCCCTTATTATATGAAATCTTAAATGGATTTATCTAAGAAAAAGAAGATAAAAAATATGAACAGTAAAATGACAGCAAACTCACAGTTATTAACAACCATACCTAAAACAAAAACAAAAGCAAACAACTTGAACAGGAACAGAACCACAGAAATGAAGATCACATGGAGGGTTATCAACAGGGGAGTGGGAGGGGGAGAGAGGGGGAAAAGGTACAGAGAATAAGTAGCATAGATGGTAGGTAGAAAATAGACAGGGGGAGGTTAAGAATAGTTTAGGAAATGTAGAAGCCAAAGAATTTGTATGTATGACCTATGGACATAAACTAAAGGGGGGGAATGTGGGTAGGAGGGCATGTGCAGGGTGGAGGGGAGTGAAGGGGGGAAATGGGACAACTGTAATAGCATAATCAATAAAATGTATTGAAAAAGAAATATCCATTGGATCAATAAACATAGTAATGAGCGCCTTTATTTATTTATGAGTTCTAGGATAAATTTCTAGAAGATACATTGTTTGGGCAAAGGGTAAGCACATTTTAATGCTATTTTTATGAACTGTGGAAGGCCCACCCAAAAGACTATTAATTTGTACCTGCATTAGTGGGAGAGGACCTGGTTCTTACAAACTTTGTCTAGGCTGAGCATTATTTATATTTATACACCTATTTGCCATTCCTTCCTTCTCTTCTTTACTTTGTTTATTCAAATATTATATATTGAGCACCTACTAATAAAAAAATAAAATCCATTATGTATTTTTTTTAAAGAAATAAGATTTCAAATACTTAAAACAGCAATGCCACTAATCTAAATGGCTTCTTTGTGGAGAGAGCTGTGCAAATGTTGAGATTAAAACACACATAGGGACTTCTGGCCAAGATGGAGGCATAGGTGGAAATACTGTGACTCCTTGCACAATCAAGATTAAGGACAACAAAGATTTACAAGCAATAACACAACTAGAACACAGAAAATTGAACTATGGAAGTCCAACAACCATTCAACCAGACCAGTAAGAGGGGTGGAATTGGCAGTCGTGGAGAGGAAATGCGGCAGGAAAAGGCAATGGCTGGCAGAACTGGGAACTCTGGAGAGCATAGGTGGTGTGGAGCTTGCAGACCCCAGATGTGGGGAGGAGACGAGCAGAGCACACAGGGTGTTTGGCTGACCACGGACACACATTCACATGCAGATAAACTAAGCAAGAGTGGGCAGTGAGACAGACTGCACAGCCCAGGGCTCCAGCAATGGGAAATAAAGCCTAAAAACACTTACTGAAAAGGTGCCGGGAGTGACTCCCAGCCTCACAGGAGAAGTTGTTGGGGAGACCCACAGCGTCCTGGAGTGTGCATAGGCCCGCCCACCTGGGAACCAGAGCCAGGGGAGCCCAGTTTGCTTGTGGGAGGCAGCAGAGGGGACACAAATCTGAGAGAGCAGGGAACAGGTGCCATTGTGCCCTTTCTGACCCCACTCCCACAGACAGCCCCACCCTGATAAACACCTAAGGCTCTGCCACCCATACATAACAGGTGCCACCTGACCAAAAATGACTCAAACAGAAGAATAACTCAAATCCCTAGAGCCAATACTTTTAAGGGACCAAGAGACAGCCAACCTATCAGATGCATAGTTCAAAACACTGCTGATCAGGATGCTAACAGAACTGGTTGATTTTGATCACAAATTAGATGAGAAAATGAAGGCTGTG
>PVKM010036815.1:0-14681 GCA_004027735.1 Carollia perspicillata | reverse complement strand
CCCCCCCGTGCCCTCCTCCATGTGCCTTTCACTCCCTCCCGTACCTCACTCCTGCTGACTCTCAGCTTAAAGGCCCTTTTGTGCCCAGAGACGCCCTCTCAGCACCCTTCGGTGCCTCCCCTTCAGGAAGCCCTTCTTGCCCCATCCATGGGAACCTTGTGCCCCTTGGTCTTGCAGCGCTAGCCCAAATCTTGGTCCGATAGCAGGCCTGTCACTGGGACCGTGACACAGGCCTGTATCACCACAGACTGAACCTCTTGGAGTGCAGAATGTCGAGCTGCTCATCACTGTATCCTCCCTGGTGCCTAATACAATGCTAGGTGAGTGTCGTTGGATCAATAAAATGCAATAATTAGGTAATTGTCTAATCACTGAGTGTAAGTCTTTACCTTCTGCATTTCAGTCCCAGCATTTTAGAACAACAGAAAAGGGAGAGAGGCCCGGATGCACACATGCATTCCTGTGCTTAGACCGCGTTTTGGGAGTACCCCGAAGCAGGTGGTGCTGCTCCCTTCTTGCACCCCTCTCACCCACCAGCACTTGCACACTGCGGAGCCTTCATTGGGTTCTGTGCGTTTCACTGTCTTTGCAGTTTTCCTGATGGCTCATTCAGTCACAGGGAGAGGTCACACTGCACAGCTCACAGAACTTCCCCGGGAAAATCCGCCCTTCCAGACCCCACCGCTTGCAGACCTGCCCTTTGCTCTCCATTTTCCCAGGCACCCACGGAGCTTCCCACAGAGCTTCCCACAGCTTCCTTGTCCTAAGCAACCCCTACTTTCCAGAAGTTCCTGCCTCTGAACCTGGGTGTGTCCCTGCCTTTGCTCCCTGTGCAAGGCCAAGGGCTCTGATTGCAGACACACCCATTAGAGTCCCCGCAGAGAATCAGGGGAGGGTGGTGTTTAAAACCACAGACCTCAAGAATGAGCACAGAGTGGCCCTGGCCAAGTAGGTCAGTTGGTTAGAGTGTTGTCTATATACGTCAAGGTTGTGGGTTCGATATCAAGTGAGGGCACATACAAGAATCAACCAACGAGTGCATAGATAAGTGGAACAACAAATCACTGCCTCTCTCTCCATCTCTCTCTCTCTAAAATCAATTTAAAAAAATGAATGAGCACTGGGTTCTGGAGACTGGGCACTTCTGGGGAGAGAGGAAGCGGGTGGTAGGGCTTTGACTTAGCCATACCGTTTTATTTCTCTAAACTGAGAGGCAGGGGGTTCTAAAGCCAATGTAGCAAATAGGAAGGGGTCTATGGTTGGCTATAACATTATATGTTTGTGTTTTTCATAATTCAAAAAAAATTTAAGCAACAAAAGCACTTGGGGATGTAAGTGCAACAGGAACATAAGCCAGCAATAGTCTTCCCTGGGTCCTGTCCCGATTCTTAGGGGTGGGATCAGCCCTCCAGGGGACCTCCCTCCTCTGCTGTTCCCTGGCCCACCCTGGGCCCTGCTCCTTCTTCTTTCCAACCTCCAGCTTGTGTGGGCTCCTTGCCTCTCGGAGCCCAAACATCTTTCTTTCCAAGACCAAAACTGGCCAAGCCAGCCCTCAGCTTCCCAGTTTCACACACCCTTGGCTTCTTCACAGTGGCCCTCAGGCTGCTGAGCACCACCAAAGCACAGAGCCCATAGTGGAAATAACTAACAAAGGCAACACCCACTCGAGCTGCAAACATTCCTTCACATCTCAGGGGAAGAATCGCCCCCGAGGCTCCGCGGAATACGCATGGGCCAACTGTGCTCTGCCACAGGAATTTCACTTGCCCTTCTGGTTTCTGAATTCTGCCCGGCCGGCCTTTTAAACTCCTGGCCTGGTGCACCTGGATCTCAGCCTCACCTGGTAAAGTGGGACTGTGGGGATGAGGAGAAGCCATGGTGGGCACCGGCTCCCCGAAGGCCAGTCAGGCTCACTTCCCTGGGGGACCCTCACTATCTGCTTCATCGAGAAGGGAGCCCCTCCTGAGAGCAGGTCCCAAACCACGGGTGGGCTTTAGCTTTCTTCTCTGGGCCCTGCTCTTTCGGATTCCCCTCTTATGATTCATCTCCCTCTCCCTTTTTTTAGGAATTAAGATGATACTCTTCCATTTTGCTGGCACCAAAAGGAACTGTAGACACATAGTAGCAGAAAGCATTTTATTTATTCTTTAATAATAATTTTTTAAAACTTCTCAATGAAGAATAATTGACATTGAGAAAGGTATAAATCACATGTGTTCATTTCAGTGAGCTTTCACGCAGTGAACGCACTGTGAAACCAGCTCACGGGTCGAGAGGCAACTCAACCAGACCAAGGAGCTTGCCCTCGGCCTTTTCCAGGCACCATCCCACCCGCGGGTGAGCGCCGTCTGACTTCTGACAGCTCGGGTGAGTCGTGCCCGCTTTCATACGTGACTGCAGTGGAGTCACACAGAACGGCTGTTGTGTAGTATTCCATTGTGAAAGTAGGCTACACTTGTCCTCCGCCCACTAATGGGCATTGGGTAGTTTTAGGTTGGGCTATCGCAAATCACGTTGTTGTACAAGAAGGGCCCTTTTGCTATTATTAGTAGTATTATTATTAAAGCACAGAACATAAATTTACCCTCTTAATAACTTTTAAGTGCACAGTATTGGTAACTGCACGTGCCTTGCCCTGCCACAGATCCTTAGAACGCCCACGCTGTATGACCGAAACTCTGCCCTCACTGCACATGGACTCCTCACTTTCCCTCCCCCAGTCCCTGGCAACTCCCATCCTACTTCCTTTGTCTAAGCGTTTGACAACGTTAGATGCCTCATATAATTGGAGTTAGGCAGTGTTTGTTCTTTCCTGACTGGCTCATTTTATTTAATATACTGTCCTCCAGGTTCATCCACATTGTAGCATGCGACAGAATTCCCTTCTTAGGTTTGATGATAAATAATATTCCATTATATATACACAGATGTAGACATAGGTATAGATATAGATATCGTATTTTCTTTATCCAGTCATCTGTTGATGGACATTTAGGTTGCTTACACATCTTGGCTATCGTGAATAGTGCTGCAGTGAACATGAATATACAAATCTCTTTGAGATTCTGTCTCAGTATTTGAGATATATACATAGAAGTAGGATTGCTAGACCATGTGATGGCTTTAGTTTTTTGAAGAATTGTACTACTGTTTTCCATAGCAGCTGCACCATTGCATAGTCCTACCAACAGAGCACAGGAGTTCCGATTTCTGCACAACCTCGTCAACCCTTGTTATCTTCTGTGTGGTTTTGTTTTGTTTTGTGAGTGGCATCCTAACTGGTGTGAGGTAATATCTCATTGTGGCTTTGCTTTGTGTTTCCCTAATAACTAGTGATGTGAAGCATGCTCTCATATGCTTCCTGGCCATTTGCATGTCTTTGCTGAAGAAATATCTATTGAAGTCTTTTGCTCATTTGGGGAATCTTGTCATTGTTAAGATAAAGGAGTTCCCTTTTTTTATATTAACCCCTTAACAGCTATGATTCACAAACATTTTCTCCCATTCCCTTGTTTGCCTTTTCACTCTGTAGATTGTGTCCTTTGCTTCACATAAGTTTGTTTAAGTTTAATGTAGTCCCATTTGCCCATTTTTACTTTAGTTATCATGTTTTGGTGTCATATCCAAGAAGTGCCATGAAGGTTCCCCCTGTTGTCTTCCAGGGGTTTTATAGTTGCAGGTCTTGCATTTAGGCCTTTAATCCATTTTGAGTTAATGTTTGTATATGGTATAAAGTAAGAGTCCACCTATACCCTTTTGCATGTGGATATCCAGTTTCTCAAAATCATTTGTTGAAGAGACTAACATTTTACCATTATACAGTCTTGGTACGCTTGTCAAATATCATTTGACCATATCTGTGAGGGCTTTTGTCTGGGCTCTCTATTCGTTTCCATTGGTCTATATATCTGTCTTTATGCCAGTATCATACTGTTTTGATTACTGTAACTTTGTAATATATTTTAAAGTTAGGACATGTGAGGCCTTCAGCTTTGTTCTCCTTTCTAAAGATTGATTGTTTTGGCTGCTCAAGGTCCTTTGAGATTCCATATGAAATCTAGGGTTGTTTTTTCTGTTTCTGCAAAAAATGTCGTGATTTTGATAAAAATTATACTGCATATGTAGATTGCTTTGTATAACTAGAGACATTTTAATACTATTAAGTCTTCCAATCCATGAATACAGAATATCTTTCTATTTTTCTTCTTTTAATTAATTCCTTGTCTCCTTTAATTTCTTTCAGTTCTGTTTTGTAGTTTTCAGTATACAAAACTTTAGCCTCCTTGATTAAATTTACTCCTAAGTATTTGATTCTTTTTTATATAAGTAGGATTTTTTTCTTAGTTTCCTTGGGTTTGCAAGCCAGCACTCAATCCATTGAGCCACACCAGCCATGGCCTTCTTAGTTTCTTTTTCTAGTTATCCATTGTTAGTGTATAGAAAAGCAACAAATTTTTGAGGGTTAATTTTGTATCCCATAGTTTTGCTGAATTCATTCATTAGTTCTAATAGTCCTTTTGTACTGAATCTTTAGGGTTTGCTACATATAAGTTTATGTCACCTGTGATCATTTTACTTCTTCCTTTCTAATTTGGATACATTTCATTTCATTTTTTTTTTTTCTGTCTAACTGCTCTAGCCAGGACTACTGAGGGTTTTTTAAGGCTCTGCCTCTGTTCCCTAAAAGGCTGTCTGTCTTTCCTCCTCCAAATTTCCAGTTGGCTCATGTAGGGAGCTGTTTCATGTGGTATGGGAATGTAGTAGCTCAGCCTCCACGTGGAAAACCAGTGGGGAGTGAGTGGCACACAGGACCACGCCCATGGATAGGTTCTCCCGTGGGGAATCAGGCCTGCATTGTACCTAGGCTGCTATGAGACTTGCTTTTGCTAGAACTCCCTCACCCTGAATGGAGGCACAAGTGCTTACTGTAACTTCCTGAGATCTGTGTTAACCTCCCAAGTATGGAGTGTAACTGGTTCAACCACTTTTCCCCTTGGTCTGCAACATCCTTCTCTCTGAAGTAATTAGCAACATTCTTTCCTCTGTTATCTGTAAAAGTTATCACCTGCAGCAAACTACATAGTAAATGAAGACCATCCTCAATGTAATGTGCCCAGAAAAGAAATAAATGCCTGTCCAGGCAGGGGCCAGGGCCCTCTCTCTCTCTCTCTCTCTCTCTCTCTCTCTCTCTCTCTCTCTCTCTCTCTCTCTCTCTCAGAGCGGCCATGCCGTCCCTTTTTCTCCACAGGACTTCTGTAGTCCGTGTGAATTTGTTCATAGCAGCCACAACACACATATCCTGCCGGCCAGGATCAGCATCAGGTTCAACTTACTATTTTGGGTTAACTGACCTGCCTGAGGTCACAGCTAATATTTGGTTATGGCAGATGTTAGACTGAGACCTATCTGACTACAGACCTCACAGGCTCTTCCCACTTTCCCTCTTGAACTAAGAGAGCTATCATTATCAAAGTGACGTTACTAAATCGAACAGATAACGTCCATTAACACCCTGACGTGGATTACTTTAGGAAAGGGTGCCCCAAGATTGGGTGAGCATTGATGTGACTGGGAAAGCAGAGAGGTGGAAGGGGCCTCTTGGGGGCAAAGAAGAGGCAGTCGGGCCCCTAGGAAGGGGAGGAGCAAAGGGAAGTAAAGGTGGCGAGAGGCCGGGCAAGCTCTGACTGAGGTGCTGTTTCCCAAACGCCCACCCAGCGGGTATCGCCAGCGTGATTTCTGTTACATTCCAGTACCATGCGCACTATTATTGACTCCGCTTTGCTAAAAATAAATACATTTTAAAAGAAACTTTAAATCCCTACCAGAATCATTAGCCATAAATAGAATGTAATTGTAGGAAATAAATACAATGAAAACAATAGCATGCTGTTAAATTCTAAGTAAATTGTTATTTGCCAAAGGATACCAGCCTGAGGCCCATTTTCTCTGCTAAAGAGTGAGATTAGCAGGAGTTAGGGAGGTGTGGAAAACATTACCAACAGGTTAAATTTATCCTTGATACAATTAGAAAGATTGGGAAACAAATAAAAAGGCAATAACTTACTCAGGATGATTCCAAGTTATTTTATACTGGGTTGATAGACCAGCTAAAAGTACTTCCCACACCTCCAGTGGGATGTGTCCTTAAGTAAAGAGCACCAGGTTTAGCTTGTTTTTGTGAAGAGCCCAAAGCCCCAGCCCAGAGAAGCTTTGGGAAACAGGGGTTGTGACTAAGAAGGGCAGCAGCAGGGGGCCTCAGGGGCAGAGCCTGAGAAATACGAAGGTCTCCTACAGGGTGACTAGCTTTCCTAGGAGGGATGGTCTGCAGGGACAGCAAGAGCCATTTAAAGTTTAGAGACAAGAAAGGGAGCTGGCAGGTTCTGCTAAGAATTCCTGGTTTTAGTTTTCTTTCACTCTTCACCTTATTTTTCTTCCCCTCCCTCTCCCTCCATTCTCCCCACCTGTGGTTAGAGCCTAACTACTCATGTGCAGGAAGTAGTTAACCAGGAAACACTTGAGCCACTACAGTCAAAGAAAGAAGGCGATGAATGGTTAATCTTGGGAAAAGCAGAATCTAGAAGCCAGGAATAAAGACTGAAGTCTTGAATCCCTAAAATGAAAAGGCCTCTTTTTGTATAGCAAAAATGGTTAAATAACACTTGGGGGGAAACCCCAAAACTGGAAAATATTTACATGCTAAGTGGCAATCCAGAAGTTAATATCTCTGTCATACATAAAGAGCTGCTGCTAATCAATAAACAAAGAACTCAGCAGAAAAACCAAACAAAAGAAATGGACAAGAGACTTTTAGAGGGGAAAAATGCAAATGGCTAATACGCACATTGAAAGATGATCAGAGAAATTTCCCTCGTCTCAGACAAATTCAAATGTAGACAAGATGCTATGTTAGACCTGTCATATTAGGAATATATACAGACCCAGCCATATTGGAGTACTGAGCACTTTCACACGTTGTGCTTTGTTTTTACACCTTTGAAAACCATCCACTAAAGTCTACCAACATTTCAAATATCTGTATCATTTGACTCCAAGGTGCACTTTCATTGTGTTTATTATCCTTGCCCAAGGACATTTTTTTCCATTGCTTTTAGAGAGACAGGAAGGGAGAGAGAGAAACATCCATGCGAGAGAGAAGCATTGATCAGTTGCCTCTTGGACACGCCCAGACCAGGGATCAGGGATCAAGGATCAAACCCACAACTCAGGTACATGCCCCGACCAGGTATTAAACCCGCAGTCTTTCGGTTACAGGACAATGCTCCAACCAACTGAGCCACAGTGGCTGGGGCTCCAAGATACACTTTTAGGAATCTATCCTATTCAAGGGTATTTGTACAAAGATATTTGCACAACATTATTTACTACTGTCAGAAGCAACTTTAATATCTACCAATAGAGAAATTGTTACATAGAGAACAAAATAGTCATTCTATGGGATATTATACATTCAAGCAAAAGAATGAGATAAAATTGTATGTAGTATGGATATTGTTGAGTGAAAACAGCAAGTTGAAGAACACTGCATAAATTCATATATATAGACCTATATATATATATACACATATATTCTCCAAAATGATGTCAAAACATTCAGAGAATGGTGAACTAAATGCTCTTTATTTAATAATCAGTGCTTACATGGATAATATGCTTTTAACTTCTTTACCTTTGAATATTCACACTGCTGCAGCAGTTGTGGTACTTGTTGAAATATTATTTGAACATCCCTTTTGAAATTGCCTTCAAATGGCCTGTTTATGTTACATCTGATGACCCAGATGGTGTCAAATCCTCTCCTTTCATGCATGGTGTGTTTCAATCTGGAAAGGTAGCCAAAAGTGCTACAAAGACAAGATGATCATACACACAATTTGCTTTTATCTCCCAGCTTTTGCCAAGTGACGTGTGATGTGCTAAGCTGTATCCAACATGAAAGGCAAAATTCTGGAAGAACAATAAACAATGCAAGTGCAGCTCACGGTGCTGTGGAATGTGATACTCCTGAGAGACAGATCACTTGTAAGAAGCCTGGCCTGTGGACCCTCTCCATCCCATACACCTGTCTGTGCTGACCCCACTCTCCCCTCTGTTCTCACCTGCCTCACACACGTAGGAAAAGGTGGAGGGAGGCACACCGAAAAGCCATTGGGTTATACTTGAGCACTGCAAGTGGAAGGAGCCGGGCTTGTTAGGAACTGTATTTCATGTGCAAACTCTCACATCATTTACATTTTTCAATGCATACATACCAACTCAATTTAAAACATTTTTATGACTTGGACAACAACCAAAAAAGGCCGGCTCAACCAGCATCATTGCAGCTGCGCTTTTGACTAATGGGAGATCTGTTTTCTGCCTAGGTTCAATGTCAAAGTCACTCCTTTCACATACAATGTCCCCCCATCACCACATCGCTGGCTACAGAACATGGAGTATTCAAATGAAAGAGGTGCAGGAGCAAAGCTTCGACCTCACAGAGAAAGGGAACCTGGTGGAGGGTAAGAAGTAGCAAGTAGCCAGCAGTTAGCACAAGGCGTATTGAAAGATGCAAGTTCCTTTAAATGTCAGTGATGACGGGGGCATTAATAAGAACTTCAAGCAAGTAAAGCAAGTCATTTTCTAAATGTTTTCAAAAGTAGTTTTTATCATTTTTTAGATTCACTCCTTACTGGTTTTACATGGTATTTATCACAGTTTGAAATTGTTTTCATTATTTATTCATTTACTTTTTGTTTTTGTCTCTCCCCCATAGAATATAAGTCCATAGGAGTAGAGACAATTATCTGCCAATCACAGTCTCTGGCAAATTATAGGTGCTCAATTAATTTCCTGGATGAATGGGTGGATACATGAAAACAATAATAAAGTTCCTATATAAAGAAATAATAATCCCAGAACAATCTATTATACAACCAAAAAAATAGAGCAGAAAAGTTAGAGATCAAAAAGCTTGCAGGACACAGAAAGAGAAATTTGGCAACCTGTAGGAAGAATATTTGGCTAGGCATTTTCACCAGTTCCTCAGTGGAGAGAAACTGCAAATTCATACCTTACATTTACTGCCCAAATAAATACTTAAAACTTATAAATTACTGTATGTGCATGTGCTCAAGTTAACAGTAGTATAAAGTGTATTGATTTTTCAATTCATAATGTAAGTTTGGTGTTTGGAAAGAACCTTGAGATTGGGGCCAGACCAATCTGGGTATGAGTTCCAGCCCCAGTAATATGGGGGAACACGTATGGTCCTAAATCAAATAAACGGGAAATATTTATGAGATCACTGGGGAGGCGTGAACACTAGTCGAACATAAATGGTGTTATGGAGTTGTTCTCTTGGATAGATGGTGCCAACGTTGTTGCGATTACCTTTAGAAAGGGCCCTTGTCCAGAAAGACATGCATTGTGGATGAAATGGTAGGATGTCTGCAGTTTGCTTCAGAATAACTGGGGTGAGAGCTGGCTGGGAGAATGGGACAAGAGTGGCTGAATCGATGGTTGTTGAAGCTAAGTGTTGGCTGCACAGGACTTAATCATTGTAGTCTTTTACCTTTGCATAAATCTGAATATTTTTCATAGTCAGAAGTTTAAGAGCAAACTAATATGTATGTATAGATTAGAATAACACACTAGTTCAATGATCTGGGTGAATTTCAAAACTTTTCTGTGCTTCAGTGTTCTCATTTGTAAAATTGGGATAATAATAATAACAACTATGTTATAGATTGCTATGAGGTTTAAATAACATAATACACATATAAAACAGAGCAGTGACTGGCATAAAATAAGGTCTCATAAATGTTAGTAGTTGTTGATACCAATGTTATTAGGAAGGGAGAAAGCACAGATAAAGTCCAGACACACATATATATACAAAAATGTCAATCTATGCAGAGGGATTATGGGTAATTTTAATGTTCTTTCTTTTGTTTAATTATATTGTCTGATATTTTTCTGAAGTGAATGTGGGTTACTTGTGTAATAAAAATGAAGCCACAATGCTCCCTTAATACTTTTATGAATAAAACGTAATTGTTGAATGAAAGTTTAATGAACATGAAATTGAATTCATCATTAATTGAAAGCTAGCGTGGATCAGAACAAGTCAGAGGCAGGAAGGTGGGGCCAGGGCCAGGGCACAGGCAGAAAGCCATGAGGAAAGGGGCCTCCGAAAACTCTCTAGCGACAGCCTGCCTGGCACAGCAGCCCTTTCTGCCAACCCATTCTTTCCCTCCATCACAAAGATTCAGTTCTTGCCTGACCGTTTTAGTCTTAATACATTTTCTTCTTAGAAGAAATCAGTCTCTGCAACAACCTCGACTATCATTCTCCCAAGGACAGCTCCAAACCCACACCTCCAGTCCCCACAGTCTCCCAGCTGCCTGCCGAGCAATTTCAACTTGGCATACCTGTTGTCACCTTAAACCTCAATACATCTGTGATGGCATGAATCCTCTCCCACACCCACAATAATGCTTACTTCTTCCTTTCCATTCCACTAGGCCTCCACACTCCAGAGCAAAAACCTCCTTCTCCTTCTGTCTTCACAGTTGACTCTATTTGACAACATCTACACAGTGGCCTATGCTGCGCTGGGCACTGAAGTGAGAAAGACGACACTGTCAACGTGCGGGCTCTGCTCGCAGGAGTCAGTGCTGATACCAGCGTCCCTGCTTGGAGAGCCCGTGGGTCCTTTTTCACTCAGTGAACTCCTGTTCACCCTTCAATACTCAGTCAAATGCTACTTCTTTGGTGATATCTTTCCCAACTTCTTCCTCTGAGACTTCAGCTTGACACCTGTTGCCTTGTATTGTGATTACTTGCCATGGAAGAGGCTGCTAATGTTCCCCAGTGTTTAGCATACCCTTTTCTCTCACAGCAATAGACCAAATTCCAGGCAATGGGATATTTAAGAAGGTGAGATAGATAACTTCCAGGGAGAAAACTTGAGGGGAGGGGTATGGTCTGCTTTCCCACCTTCTCCATCCTTCCACTTGGAGCAGAGATGTACTGTAAGCCATTTTGGTTCAGGAAATGAGGGCAACACCCAATGGAACACAGCCACCTTTCCAAACCTGGGATATCTACCTCCACTCTGTCATGTAAAAGAAAAAATAAACCATTTTATTTAAGACATTGTTATCCTGTCTCTCTGAAAGAGGCAGCTAAACCAATTTTATACATCATATACTTGCCAACCTTCAAACCCCTCACCACACTGGGTGGTTTGTCTCAGTTGGCTGGAATGTCATCCCATAAACTGGAGTGTCACGGTTTCCATTCCTGGTCAGGGCACATGCCCAGGCTGTAGGTTTGGGCCCTGGTTGGGGCATGAACAAAAAAGCAACCAATTGATGTTTCTCATATCAATGTTTCTCACCCTCACTCTCTCCCTCCCTTTCTCTCTCTTTCAAATCAGTGAGCATGTCCTTGGGTGAGGAAAAAGATAAAAATAAAAATAACTTCCTGCCAAACTTTGCATAATTCTTAAAGGTATTACATACATGTAATTGGAGTCTCTGAATCAGAGGAGGAAAAGCATGAGGCAGAAGGAATATTTGAAGATGTGTGAATGCCAAGCAGAGTAAACACAAAGAAAACCAACCCTACAAGCATTATAATAAAATTGCTGAAAACCAAGACAAAGAGAAAATCTTGAAAGCAGTTAGGAAAAAAAAAAAAAAAACCCTCACATTTATTTGTGCAGTACTTGGCACGGAACAAGTCCTTGAAAAATATTTGTTGAATGAATAATTGATGGCTTGGATGAGTGTTTGATAGACTTGGATCAGTTTGTTACCCATCAAGTTGTGCTAAAAACAACATTGGAATGGTTATCAGGCCACCTGAGCTAATTCCAGCTCTGCATTAATTAGCACTATGAAATGAGACCATTTCTCCTCTCCAGACCTGTTTCCTTACTATAAAATGAGAGCAAGATTTCTGCTCCCGATAATGGCAGAGTAATTTGTTACAGACCAACCCTCCTGCTAACAACATCTCAAATAGTTAAATAAAAATATAAAAGTAAAAAAAAAAATTTAAGGTATTGGAGAGCGCCCTTGGAAGTCAGGACTTGAGGAGAAAGGATTTCAGAGAGAAGGAAACCAACTGAAGTGACTTCAACAATCTGCCAGCACTTTGCCCCACAATGTTCGTGCTGATTCACAAGTACTTCAGAGTGAATGGATAAGAAGTCAACCAGAAAAAGAAACCTAAGGGTTTAGCAAGCTAATCTTAGCTCTTGTTGGCTGCACAGAATTGAAAAGACAAAAACAGAGTGCATCTAGAACATTTCCCATGGCCTGGAAACAATAAAAGTACTAATTTAAAGTAAAATCTAGAAGACTTCCAGTCAAGATGGTGGCATAGGTAGACATGGCTCACCTCTTCACACAACCACATCAAAATTACAACTAAAATATAGCACAACCATCACTCAGAACCACCAGAAATCGAGTTGAATGGAAGTCTGACAAATATAGAATTAAAGAAACCACAACCATCCAGACTGGTAGAAGGGGCACAGACGTGGAACAGGCTGGTCCCACATTCACATGTGGTGGATACAAATTTGGGAGAGACATCTCAGGAGTGAGGAGTCCTAGACCCACACCAGGCCCCTTAGGCAAGGGTTTCAGTGTCAGGAAGATAAGTCCCCACAACTTCTGGCTGCAAAAACCAGTGAGATTGAGTCAGTGGAAGAAAATTCTGGAGTCCCAAGCAGTTCCTCTTAAAGAACGCACACATAGACTCACCTACTCATATTCACTCCCTCTGAGCTCCAGTAGTGGGGTAGCAGCTTGAAAGGCACCAGTGACATATAGGGAGGAACTGAAGTGCCTGGCATCAAGGCGAGCAGAGGTCATTTTCCCTTTTCTAAACACTTCTTCCACAGAGCCACCAAGCCTACAGCTGGTGTCATATTTGAGTCTCTATCTACCTGGCTAAAACTGTTTGGCCCTCCCTGGAGATCTCTAGAGACTCTGTCCCACTCAATTTATAGCCCATCTGAGTTGCTTTTCCATCTGAATGGCTAGTCTTGGCTCATACTGCACAACTGCCTAAATCCTCTCAAACTAGCCACAGGTGGCCTCAGTAAGCCCTAGGTCCAGCACTAATACCATCAGTCAGCTTCGATTCACAGCTTGGCTTCACCTGGGAATCTCCAAGCACAACACAAGTAGCAGCCACTAAGATTGCTTTATAGCCTTGGCAGGGTGATGGTGGGCAAAACACAGGTGGAGACTGACCTTGGCCTGCACCACCCGAGACACCCCAGAGGCTGCACACCCAGTAGACAGCTACAGACCACTTTGGATAAGTGGTCACAGCCAATCCTTGCAGCTGACTGGCCTGGGTAAATCGCTTCCATTGATCTGCCAATGTTAACCAAGGCTCAACTACAAGGGGAGGGTGTACTCAGCCAACACAAAGGACGCACCTCACGTACCCAGCTTGGGTGATAGGGGAGGCTATGCTACTGGACCCTACAGGATGCCTACTACATTAGGCCACACCACCAAGACACAGATCAAAGAAGCCCTACCTAATACACAGAAACAAACACAGGGAGGCTGCCAAAATGAGGAGACAAAGAAACATGGTCCAAATAAAATAACAGATCAAAACTCCAGAAAAACAGCTAAACAAAATGGAGATAAACAATCTATCAGATGCAGAGTTCAAAACAGTGGTTATAAGGATGATCAAGGAACATAGTGAAGACCTCAGCAGCATAAAAAAAGATCCAACCAAAAATGAAGGATACACTAATTGTTATAAAGAATAATTTACAGGGAAACAACAGTAGAGTAGATGAAGCCAAGAATCAAATCAATGATTTGAAACATAAGGAAGAAAAAAAAAACAACCAATCAGAACAACAAGAAGAAAAAAGAATTCAAAAGAATGAGGATAGTATAAGCAGCCTCTGGGACAACTTCAAGAGGTCCAACATTCACGCCACAGGGGTGGCAGGAGAAGAGAAAGAGCAAGAAATTGGAAATCTATTTGAAAAAATAATGAAACAAAACTTCTCTAATTTGGTAAAGGAAATAGACATGCAAGTCCAGGAAGAACAGAGAGTCCTAAAAAAGGTGAGTGCAAGGAGGCCCACTCCAAGACACATCATAATTAAAATGCCAAAGATTAAAGATAGAGAATCTTAAAAGCAGCAAGAGAAAAGAAGTTAGTTACCTCCAGGAGAGTTCCCATAAGACTGTCAGCTGATTTCTCAAAAGAAACTTTGCAGGCTAGAAGGGATTGGTGAAAAGTACACAAAGTCGTGAAAAGCGGGGACCTACAGCCAAGATTGCTCTGCCCTGCAAAGTGATCATATAGAATCAAAGGGCAGATAAAGAGCTTCCCAGACAAGGAAAAAAAACTAAAGGAGTTCATCATCACCAAACATTATTATATGAAATGTTAAAGAGACTTATTTAAGATAAAGAAGATCAAAACTATGAACAATAAAATGGCAAAAATACATATCTAACAACCATTGAATCTAAAAAACTAAGCAAACAAGAACAGAGACAGAATCATGGATACAGAGAGCATTTTGATGATTGCCAGATGGGAGGGAGATGTGGGGGAGAATGGGTGAAGAGGTGAGGGGATTAAAAAGTACAAATAGGTAGTTACAGAATAGCCATGGG
>PVKM010036814.1:0-14671 GCA_004027735.1 Carollia perspicillata | reverse complement strand
TGGTATAAATAGTGGAATACTATGTAGCCACTAAAAAGTTATTGTGCAGGTTAATTTGCCATATAAAAGTATTTGTTATATATTAGGTAAATAGGGTACAACACAGCACATACATCATTATCCCTCTCCCTACTGGCTCTCTTTTAAAGTATAAATTCATAGAAAAATACCTGTTGGAACCCAAATATTAACGACTGCTATTTCTGGGTTGTGAGATGATTTGTTTAAAACAGCTTTATCCTCTATGCCTTTTTCCCTACCCCTAATCTGTTTTTATCACATTTTCTTAAATGAAGAGGTAATTACGTATCAAACTCATCTAGTGCTCTTGCAATCCTTCTTGCTTTATTTTTCTTGGCAATTAACTTCTGTACTTTTTTAAAATACATTTTTATTATTGTTGTTCAAGTACAGTTGTCTCCATTTCCCCACCACCACTCATACTCACCCCACCCATTCCTGCCTCCCACCCTGGAAACTACCCGGTTTGGCTTTGTCCATGGGTCCTTTATATGCGTTCCTTGTCGGCCCTTCTCCTGTCTTCCCCGTTATCCCTCTCCCCTCTGGTCACTGTCAGTTTGTTTATTTCAGTGCCTCTGGTTCTATTTTGCTTGCTTGTTTGTTTTGTAGATTAGGTTGCACTTATAGGTGAGATCAAATGATATTTGTCTTTCACTGCAGAGTTTATTTCACTTAATACAGTGCAACAGTAAATGAATGGATAACAACAAACAAACAAACAACAAAAAACTATGGTACATTTACACAATGGAACACTACACAGCAGAAAGAAAAAAGGAGCTCCCACCCTATGGCCACAGCATGGATGGAACTTAAGAACATATTTAATTTTTTTAACGATCATTGGGTATTCAGGTTCTTAACATTTAATGAGTAAATTTTGAATATTTACATTTAAAAAAATAATAAAAGTTATTTAAGATTACATATGAATACAAAAAAAAAAAAACATTTGGTCAAAAGTATTCTAAGACGTTATAATCAAATGACAGTGCTACTACATCTTCAGATTACTTTTATAAATAAAGAAGACCCAGCCTAGCCCTGGTGTCAGATGGAAATGCAGGTACCCTGTTACCCCGGTACACTTCAGAGAACAAATTCATGGCTACCATTGTTTTTACTTCAGGATCTAAAGCTGGCATAGGCTGTTTACCCATACTCACATTTTGCAATTTTCATTTTGTAATCCATGGAGCATGGGCTTTTCTTTGTCTAGTTATTTTTGTTTGATATTCTAACTTTATGCTTTAACTATTATTGCTATGTCTTTAGATCAGAAAGACTGTACCAAAAAAACTAAATGACTGTGTCGTCTTAAATGGAAAATGTTTAAAGTTTTTATAACAATTGCAATTATTTTTGTCAACCCCTATCTGTTTTCTCAGGCGATAGTTGTAAAATTCTTACAGCAGAAGGAATTAATTTTTTATACATCATTGCAACTATTTTATTCTAATTTTCCAGTACATCTATAAAGAAAGACATTCAGGTAGTAAAAATTAGTTGTGGCAGTTAGAGCCAAGTGCATTAGTATTAGAGGTTTGGGAAAATAAAGAATTGTGTATGACCGATCAGCCCTATCTCTGAAATCAAATCATTATTGTAGTGGTCTCTATGAGCATAGTAGAGCTCTAGATGCATTGGAAAGCTATACATTTCTTTGGCATTTTGTTTTGTTTTGTTTTAGTTTTTTCTGTTAAAATTCCTCCATTTTCACATCTTTTTAGTTATGCACAATTAAGTAACATTTACTTCTACAAAATCAACTAGAATCAAAGCCTCTTGTCTAAAAATATGTATCACAAAAAATGTTCCCTAGTGTCTAGATTTTATATTTATATTTATTTGTTTTCATTAAGGCATTATTTTCCATTAAAATGCAAATATCCTTAAAGCTTGCATTAATTTGTGTCACATCTAGTTGTCATACAGAGCTCAGAGGAAATTTAAGACACCACACAGATACATTTTAGTTGATGTGGAAAGAAATGTGCTGAAAGGAGATAAGAGGGTATGAAAAAGGAAATAATATGGGATAAGTGTAGGATACCTGTATCATATTTCACATTTTAGGAGCCTTCATAGAACATCAAAATAATCCATGGAAATGTATATTGCTTTTTAACATGCAAAAACTTTTAATTTCTACTATTTTTTGGAAATTAAAAAGATCACTTAATGTATGAAGATTTCTACCTTCTCACAAACCTGTCATCTACTGACCATGAAAGGGGAGTCTTTGTTCAACCGTGGTCAATGGAAGGCAAGACAAACAAGACAAGTGTAAGTTAGACAAAACCAGGGGCTCTAAGTCAAACAATATAAATTTAAAAAGTCAAAGTTACATAAAACTAGATATAAAGAGTAAAGATTTAATTTGTGGCGGTCAATCTTAGAGCTGATTCAGATTTAAGAAATAGAGAAAGGAGATTCTGAATACATTGCTTTGAGAGATGAAAATGACTCCCCATTCCTGTGCTTTGAGAAAAGTAAATAAATGTCCCATTATGTTTCAATTAGTATTCTGTTAAATGATGCCTCCTTAAATGTGACTCAGCATAATTTGAATCTCATGGAGCTATAGCTTGCTTATATTTGGACTATACTGTCAATTGTTTTAGTTAATATACAGTAAAGTGTAAACACTGAATTTGGAAGTGAGGCAAGAAAAAGATTTTTTCTTTGTGCTTATTTATTTTTACTCACAAGCCATGAAAAAAGTCACATAGAGAAATACGGGGCATTTGTTTTTGGAATTGGGATGTGTGTTTTGAGTTTTATTTGGTATTAAAGAAACATAGTTCAAATATAAGAAGTTTGTGTCTTCTCCGGGAAATGTAACTCTCTAATAACTTTTTAATTACACCATTGAGAGAATGTGATTCAGAGCAATATATTGATTTAAAAAATACCATAAACTTTATTTGAAAAATAAAATAAAATGTTTAATTATGCTGGGATTTTACCAGAGCACTATCTCCTATACTTAAAAATACACTCTGACCCTCATTTCACTGGCAGAATTAGAAATATTAAGCCAAATTAGGTAGAGTTTACATTTAAAATTTTTTTCCTTAGATATACATAGTTGTATTTTCATTGTTTTTATTTTTCAAACACAGATTACATTCAATATTATTTTGTAGTAGTTTCAGATGTGCAGCATAGTGGTTAGACACTTGTATAATTTATGAAGTGATCACTCCAGTAATTCTGGTAAAGCCTGTATTCAAACAGGGATACATGGATATCAAAGTCAGCTGTTACGGGAAGGTACCTGAGAGTCACTCACTCTTCTATCCCGGAATGCTATCAGAATTGTCAGTTCCTAATACGGTCTTCTACACTGAACAACAGTAGTTAATTATTAATGGCAATAAACTAAGGAATAATTTTTAAATCTACTTTGTATTCAAAATCAACATATACCTGAATTCTAATGTTTATGATTATTTATATTATAACACTTAGATAGTAATTTTAAGTGAAGAGATATGAACAAAATATTTCCTTATTTATATCACAGAACTATAAAATCAGTGTGGCAAATATTTTTTAAAGTTTTATGTTAAATTTTGAATAAAAAGAAGCATGTTTTGCACTTGTTATTAAGATGGCTCAAAGTTAAATTTTATAAAGCTCTACTCTAAACTTGCCATAATTTTAATTTTTGTTACACCACATAAATATTAAGGTATTTGCATTTCATAAGGATATTTATTACTTAAATGAATGTAGGTCCATAGGCATTAGAAATTAATTTTTTAAGTTTGATGACTTTTAAAGTGTACTTCTCTCTCTGCAGAAATAAAGATTAAATTGATGACTGGTATCCCCGTACCCTCAGTAGAAACCACTCTATTTCTTACTAGTTGGCATTGAGGAGAGCAGCAACTAAATTTTGCCTTGAGCTCAGTTTCCTTTCTCATTTGCACAGCTCCCATTTCCTCAAAGCCCTCATCTTCCAAAAGAAGGAGAGGAAGGACAAAGAACAGCCGAAGGTGGAAGAGTCACAGCATTTTTAAATGATTTATGCTCATGACTTTTATAGTTGTTTAAATGTACATTTTAATTTTAACACTGATGAAAGTAACCCCACCTTTATTCTTCCCTTGACAAAAAAAAAAGACAGTATCTTATACATTAAAAAAAGTTAAAAAGCTGTCAACAATAATATGATTTGTGAATGTGAGAAAAGGGTGATAACACAAAATTCTGCCCTAAAGGTGAAAAAAATAAGTGGTGCAATCAGCAGGAGAATTTTTTAAATGTTCATATTGCAGCAGCTCCAGTGAAATTTCTTCTATGGATTATAACTGACCTTCTATGGATTATAACTGACCTCTGACATTTATAAAAATGTCAATTTCTCCATCTTTTTACCAAAAGCTATTGAAGTGATGCAAGGATTTAGAAAACAACACAGAGAATGGTTACTATTATTGTAACTAGAGCTTATTTCATGTAATTTTAAACTTTGTGTGTTCCAGATACTAAAAATATATCAGACTGATATATATGACATATCATAATTGTAACCCATCGATTTTATTTTTATGTAATAATACCTTGCGATCTTTTAAAATTTGTTCATGAGAGAAAATGTTAGAAATATATCACCCCAGGCAAATGTAATCTACTCACCCAAAGAAATGTCTTTATAATAAATTATATTAATTCTAAATAATTTTTCTGTAGAATTTAAAAAGTATTATTTCCAACTCTGGGTCAATTGTTACAATACATTAACATTTGGAGAGTTGAATTATAATCAGTAGGTAATCTCATTTGAGTCTTTTTTTTTCTTAAAGTAGGAACTATATACACAATTATAGAATACTAAAATATGCATCATGTTGCAAAATATGCCTGTATTGTAATATTTAGAAAATGTAATACAATAGGGAGTTTTCCAATTTAAACCTCAACTTTCAATTGCAAATAAGAAAATTTTACACAAATATTTGCAAGTAATATATATTTATATTATGGGTTTTAATATACGTATATATTTTTAGTATTAAATGATAAATAGTAATGGTATCTTATCAAACCTTTCTCCTTTGGCAATGTGAGATGCCTAAATGATCAAAAAGGAAGAAGGCCTCATGGACAACAGTGTGCTGACTGTAGGGGAAGGGGGGCCAGTAGAAGGGAGGATAAATGATAATGGAAAAAATCACAGTGAAAACAATAAAAAAAAAAGACCCACAGGGAAAAAAGTCCCTAAAACAAAACAGAAAACCCTTCCTTACTTCTTAAATACCAACTAAAGATCACAATAAACAAATAACATTTTAGTTTGTTTGTTTGTTTTGGTAAACAAAAATAGCATTATCTGGGTCTTACTTTTTGTCAGGAATTATGCTTTGAAGTGTACATTAATCATTCAGTTTAATTGTCACAATCTTACAAGAAGGTAAAATTTTGATTAGGTTTAGAAAGATTAAAAACCTGTCTTGAGTTTATATAGCTAGATAAATAGCTGTTTCCAAGAAGTGTCTTTGGTTGCAAATAACAAAAGTAATACTAAGCTAACCTAACTAGAAAGAAGAAATTTAGTATTAGTGCTCACAGCCATTTTACAGTATCAACGAGTACAATATCAATGAGTACAAATCCAACTGGGCATCAAAAAGTGGTTGTTATCTGGCATTAAATACTTATCTATTATTAACTAAATTGTTTTATTCTTTTCTATCTGAAAAAAAAATCTGTTTTGGTTCTTATATTTTCATTGTATAATTTGATGAGATTTTACATATTATGGCTTCAGCAATCTGAAGTTAATGATTTTTTGTCTGTCTCAGCTTAGTTAAGATGTGCATTCTTAGATCAATTGCTTTAAAAAAGAAGGGTATCACATTACGTGAACCTACTCACTGTTCTCATCAAGGAGAATGAGGAATTTTAATAAGGTCATCTAAAGGGGTTCAAGGGGATGGGTGAAAAAGGTGAAGAAATTAAGATATACAAATTGGTGGTTACAGAATGGCGATGAGGATGTAAAGTACAGTATATGGAAAACAGTAGCCAAAGAACATATATGCAAGACCCATGGACACAGACATTGGTATGGGGGTTGCCTGAGAGAGTTTGGGGAGGAATTGGGGAGGGAGTCAAAGGGGAGGAAATTGAGACAACTGTAATAGCATAAACAATAAAATATAATTTTAAAAAGTGGCTACTACAGGAGCAGAAGTGGCACAGTGCTTATATAAGGGTTAATTGTCTCAAAGTACATGAGTTTAATAATCAATAAAATATATTTTTTAAAAAGGCATCAGTTTAACACTGTTCTTGCTTTATTTTAAAGCCTTTCACATTTTACTCTTGTATTTTCCTGTCTATTTTCCCCCTAAACAGCACTAAGTAGTTGCTGTGGTCTGTAGTTTTCAATAGCAGTTAGATAGGACAAAAAAAATATAAAAGATTTGACTTTAGGTTGTGGACACACAATGCTGTATGGATGATGTATCATACATTTGAAACTTAGTTCAATTAACTAAAGTCACCCAATAAATTTAATAAAAAATAAATCAGTAAACAGTTTTTAAATACAAAAAAAGATGTTAAATTAACACATCTAAACATTAAAAAGTATTAAACATACTGAAACCACCAAAATGAAATGCATATTTGTAAAATAAATTTGTAAACACAGTAAGAATGCTTTGAATTATAGTCTGGAAATTACCCCTCCCCAAAAAAATAAAAAGGAAGAAAGAAAGAAATATTACCCTGGTACAAAAACCCTGTAATACAAATAGTTTGGTATTTGTAAGTGACTTTAATAGATGGAATTTACAAGTTCAATAAGTCTCTCTGTTCTCACCGAAAGGGTTGATGTTTTGAGTGATTCCTGCCATTTGGAATTTTGCAAAATAAAGACACATGGGCTTTTAAATTTTAATAACAGACACATGAAAACTTGTAATTAAATTAATTCTATACAGTGTGTATAAAGGCTCACCCAATGAGTCCACTCTTGTGTTTGGCTTAAGGACAATAACAAATGGATGAGTGGGAGATATTTGCACTTTAATTTCAAACTAAGTATTACGGGAGGAAAATTATGTTGGTCTCCCTCCTCCCCCTTTGAAAGTAGGAAATTTACAGTGAAAACTGTTCAATTCTAATAATTCTTAGGGACTGAAAGTGTAAAGCATTTTCATATCAACAGCCCATTTTAAGGCTTGCTCTCTTGCAGTACTAGCTGAAGTAATATAACACGGAGCTTTAGAGTGTGGGCTCTGCAATGAAAAATTGGGTGCAACGTTGTTTTCACTATCAACATCTATCTCTATAACATTGGCCAGTTGCTTTTAATTTCCAGTGCTCAGATCTTAATCTGTCAAACAGACTTAATAATAATAACTATTTCTAAAGGTTCTCATGATATTAAGCTAAATAATGCATCTAAATAATTTGGCAACAAACCAGGCATAGAGTAAATGTCAATAAATATTAGCTACTACTTTTATAATTAAGCACTGTTGTTTTCAAGTAAAACATGTTTGTGTTTGAATCTCTCCTCTGTTAATAATTTGGGCAACTAATTTCAGTAGATCATTTAAACACTCAAATTTTTATTTATTAAAATAGCTGATGAAAGGTAAATGTCAAGTAGTGTTGGCATCCTCCGTAAGGTTGATAGAAATGCAGAGTCTCAGGCCCCTGTAGCTCTATTGAGTTAGAATCTACATTTTAACAAGATCCCTCATGTAATTTGTGTAGCCTGTAAAGTCTGAAAAGAACTTTGTTAGTTCTTTTCATTCTTAGGCAATGAATGTATATGGTTGGTGCTGAATAAATAATTGTTCATATGATATTCCATGTCTACTCATTGAATACAAGAAATGAAAACACCGTTACACACTATTGAAATATGGTGATTCTGTTTCAGGATTATTTGATTTTAACACAAATTTTATAAGTCCTGATTTGAAGTCAGACAGTGAGATTTAAGTCAAGATAAAGGAGGTAAGGACCAGCAGGCACTAAGTGATACTAAAAACTTAAGAGGAAAGGAATGCATTCATGGGCTGTCATATTTATCAAAATTGACATCTGTTAGTTTTCTCTGGCCAATTTCACAGTCTTAGTAACTCTTCTAAGAATACATATACACTTTTCTGCCAGTATGCTAATGGTAATATTTAAGTACTGAAAGTTGGATTTTTTTGTTTGTTGTTTTTTAACACAAGTACTTGACTTTAGCTTCAATTGCCAGACAGCCAGACTGCCAAACTGTCCACTTTAGAGACGGACATCTCCAGTGAACTCACTGTCAACCACAGGACTCCCCTATAGTTCTCCCTTTGCTTAAGATCTTGGTTTATTTTGATAATAGACCATTTGGGCCAATTGTTTTTTCTCCTCCCTTTAAATTGTCACTCTTATATTTTAAATTCACCCACAACAGTGAGTCCTCAGATACCTAAGCCTCCATCTTTGACCCAAAGAAAATCAGAATCCCAGGCCTAAGTGTTCTCTCCCTCTCTCTCTGCTTGTGATTACACCATGAAGACAAGGAGGGTCATGAAGAATTTTCAGGACTTGTAATAAACTTGTCTCCTTCAAATTTCCTAATATGTGTTGCCAAGGGCATCTTGCAATCACAATAAGAGACACAATGGCTGATCTAGACACAACACTGGCTATCAATTGGCTGACACTTCACAAAACAGAGAAAAATAGCTTGTTTTCTTGAAAGTGAAGGTTTTTTTGTATATATAGCAATGTGGGAAAACTTGATAAGCATGACTATAATTGAGAAACGAGAAAAGATTCATAGTTTATTTAAACTAGCTCTGTGACATTTGAAACTTCATCAAATAGCTTTTTTTATTCGTATAAAGAGGGAATTAAAGTTTGTGACATATTAAATTCCCATCAGCAATAAACATGCCCCATAACAGTCACATGATGCCAAATATAGTATTCTGGAAACTGAACATTTTCATCCATATTTCCAGGTGATCAAATTGTACAATCTTAAAAAATATTGACTGAAAATATATAAATATGGCTTTTATGAGATATTATTTCACTTTGACAACATGTCATTTCTTCTTGACTCTGTATATTTCTGTGAGCACAATTCTAAAAAATATATCCATCTCTAGTACACACCAGTACAATAACAAAGAAAAACAACTGACAGTTTTATAATGACTGACAGCATAAAGATTTTAGAGAGGCAAATTTATGTTTCAAATCAGTGGAAATTATTAAGGACACTTCGTGCTACATGTAAACTGCAATGGATCAGCCTGCCTATGCAGATGAACACCATCCTAGCTGGACAGATTGCTTTGGAATTTGGAGGACTTTGCAAATTTTGGGGAGCAGTCTCCTTTTCTAGCTTTTTATAAAATGCAGAAATATAACATGGTTCAAAAGATTATCTCTTTTAACCTCCCAACATTTCAAAATCCTAAATTATTATGAATACATATTATTTTTGTGAAGAAGTATTTTTAAATGGCATTTTTAGTTAGGTACAAATAAGTTAGGAATAGTATTTCTTATTTTCATCTCTACATGTGCTAATATTTTTTCTTATACACTGTAGCTTTCCAGTGAGATTTTGGATTTTCTAATATTTCTGATAAGATACAGGAATGATTGAGATCTTTGCTTGCTTATAGTCACTTCCCTGTATAGGCTATAGTAATCTCCCTTTGGTGTTTAGAAGAAAAAATATCCATTGTAACTGGTAAAGAAATGTGCTCCCTAAACTGTCAAACAAGGGAGGCTTGATGCCCCACTGTGGGCAATGTGAACAGCAGACATTCCCAGCTCTGGATCACTGGTGTCCGCCTCTGCAGAGAAGCCACATTCTCCAAGGCCACGCCCTTCCTGAGCAGCTTACACCGGATGACTGAGCAAAGCTGAGGTATAAATGACTGGCCATGTTAACCTATTGTAGGACAACTCAATGGACAACATTAGTTAAAGAATTCCTAGTGGAATTTGTCAATTCTTTGTCAGTAGTACATCACAATTTGATGTCTCCATCTGCCAGATCCTGGTTTTTTTAATTTTTTTTCACTGGTGTTGCCCCACAAACATCTTGCACTCTAAACTCTGTCTCTCATTCTGTGTTTGGAGAACTCAATACACAACCTACATTCAGAATAGATACAAATTGAAACATAATGGAAGAATGTGTCCATGCTGCTATAAGGCAGGGCACATACATGTGCCGATAGGAAAGGAGGCAACTGGAGCGATGATTTGGTATTGTTAATTCAGTGTTTGTGGATATTTTATAGATATCATTATGGCCAATAAAAATTGACTGCATATAAATAGTTGATTTTGTAGTTCTGTATAGACATATTTTGTTCTTCCTCCAAAAATATTCTGCTAGAAGGCAAAGATGAATATTTAAGGCTAATATTTTGACCAAGCTTATTTTAGGGTTTTATCCTAATTCCCATGAAGCCAAACTTTTTTGATTTTATATTTATTATCATTTTCCAAACCATACTATGATTTCATCAAAATGTGTACAGTTTTTTGAAGTGAATTACCATGGCTTGACTATACTGGCAAAAATGTCAGCAATTTCTGTATGATCCGATAAAATTGTCATTGCTAACTAAAGAAACAAAGAGGTTTCTTAAGGAGAAAATTGAGAGAAGGCATAAGCAAATAATTTCAAAGTTATATATATATATAGGCACAAATGATTGCTGATCATTTTTAATATCGTGTAATAAACATGTCACATGTCATATACTCAGAAATAGTTATTTGGATCATATACATTTATAAATTAGTAATTTATATAACTGTTTGTATGATATTTATTTTATGGTGTCAATCAAAATTTTTTTATCCTGTGTGAGAACTCTGTGTGAGTTTACATATAGGGTCCAGCACAAATAATGCCACTTTTTTTGTTATAAAAATTTTTACTACAAAATCATAAGTATGTAATTCTGTAACATAACATCACACACAAGCACACCACATGTGCTTCACATTTTAGTTGAAATGTTCAAAAAATTAAAACTATAAATTATTACGCCTATATTATTATACTACAAACCACATTCAAACAAGCCTTATTTCTGCAGGAACCTGTATAGTTTAGTTAATGGTCCAAATGTGGTATTCTTATGATGAAGCATCAAAATATGGTTCTGGCAATTAAAAATTATTTTGGCATGATGTGTTTACCAGTGAGAACAATTTGAGTGCAGTCACTGCATAAATGTGATTCTTTATTACTCTGTCATGGCCAACTCAAATATATGTGCATTATTTTGTATAAATTGGGAAATCAGTTATCAGAAACCAACACTTTTAGTAGAGAAATATGTGGAAAACCTTTTGTACATCCTTGGAATGTGTGATAGATGTATAATTTAGGCAACTTTAGCTCTATTTGCATTAAGATATGAGAAGAGAACCAGTGTTTTAAGTGTTTCCCAAAAGATTTTTCATTCTCTGAAGGATGAAAGTATGACAGAAGTTGACTTGGCCCTGGCAGGCAATAGCCATATAATGCTAAATAACACAGACCCTAAAATTGGACCACGGGGCTTACATTCTTGCTCTATGTGAGCTTGGACAACCTACATTATAGAGTTATTATAAGGAACTAATACTAGGAAATGCACATAAAATACTTGGCATTATTGACACACAGTACGTGCTCAATAGCTAATGTTTTCATCTACAGGAAAATAATTATCATTTTGTACTTTGTTAAAAGTTAATAACTTACTTAGCAGTAAAAATGCAAAATATTCAAGACTTGGTTACATTTCAAGTACATGGGCAAAAATAAATATTGTTTTATTTACCTTGTATTTCAATTTTCTTTTATTGAGCAATGATTTTGGACTTTCATTCTTGGTGTCTGATTCACAGATATGCCTTTGTCAAATGTCTACTAAAAAGAGACCCTTAATTTTAGTTTTCCACTTTGGAAACATTTGTAATGTTACAATAAATTATAAAACATACATGTAAAATGTGAAGTAAATAACTTAAAAACACCATACAGTGTTTTTGACCCAAGATCTCATCTCAGTGCCTTCCCAACCTTCCTAAAGAGAAAAGCCAATACCTGGAATTTTGCTTCTGTTATTTACAATTTTTTTAAAAAATACATTCACATATCTGGTACCACCCAATGAATATACTGTTTAATGGACCTTGGCATTGAGCTTTGTAAAATAAAATCATGTTATCATATTATATATAAGATTTTTGAATTATTTTTCTCACTCAACATTATGTTTCTACTACTCACTCATGTTTTTGCTGAATTCATTGTCACTGCCTTAAATATTTCATTGTGTGCAAACATTATAATTTACTTATTAACTTTAAGTAAATTGATATTTGTCTTGTTTCTACTTTTTAAAAAATATTTTGCTATTATAAAAAATACAAGCAAGTATATTGTTATGTCTATTGGTACACATGCAATAATGTTTCTAATTCATATTTATAAAAGTAAAATAACTGTGTAAGAAATGTATTAATGTTCATCATTTTTACAAGATAATTCCAAATTATTTTTAGAGCATATAACAACTTATGCTATTATTTTTAATAAATAAGAATTATTTGTTTTAATATTTTGCATATACTTTGTATCATTATATTTGTTGCCAGTATTGTGAGTATAAAAAGGTACATCATAGAAGGAAGATGGTGATGGAGTAGGAGGGAGCAGATTCCACTTCCCCCTTCACATGAGAGGAAAACCGAGCTAATCTACGGAGGAACAGAGCAGATAGCCAACAGTACCACAGCATATGTGAAAATAAGAGACCAAAAACTGTAGCGGACACTGAAAAAACAGATGGTAAGGAGAGTGCTTCGGGACAATAAAGTCCCAGGGACCAGAGCCAGGACCAGGGCAGCTGTATCCCCAGGCCTGGCGCCTGGCGCCAGTGCTGGACCTGCCACAGAGTCCTTGGGAGAGAGCCGGGTCAACTACTCTCTCCCTCCCTGGCCAAACAAGATTTAAGCAGCACTGAGAGAGACCTGGTTGCTTGAAGTTGCAGAGAGGGGAATAAGGACAAAGAGGCAAACACATAGGGGCCATGATCACCCACAGAGTCTGTGGTCGCCGGCTTGGGAGAGTTGAGAGCCATGCAGTGATGTGCACTGACCCTGATAGTCACTGGTCTGGCTGGAGAATTGGGCTGTACTGAATGGCAGGCTTGAGTAGGAGGAATTTCTCAAAAAGAAAAACTGTTTGGGGAATTCTCCTGCAACAGCCACTTAGTCTACTCCCCTCCCAGCCAGGCAACGATCCGGAGGTTGCAGGGAAGGTTATGTGGAAGGCTGAGGGGAAAGCCCTGCATACCCCCATAGCACTGGGAAGGGACCGAGGAAGCCTGGCCAAGCCTGTGTGTACACCCCAGCACCCCAGTCCACAGTGAAAAACCCAGGGAAAGAGAGCTCTGAGGAACACCTGGATCCCACACCAAAGGCACCCGGCGGGTGGGGGGCAGACTAGCTCTAGAGAGAGTGCACACAACTTTGGCTGAGTGCACATCAAGAAGGGAGAAAAACCATATCAATTGCCCCTCAGCCTGCTGTAGCTAGCAAGACCAGAAAAACCGGTTTGGCCAGTTTGAAACCAACAAGAGGTGTGTGTTTGTTTTTTTTTAATAATCTTTTATTTTTTTAATTTTTATTATTGTTTTATCTTTCAATACCTTTTCCCTCTCTCTCCTTCTTTCTCATTTCATTCCTTCTTCTTTTCTTTCCCATTTTTTCTCTTCTTCCTCCCTTCTCCTGCTTTTTTTTTTTTTTTTTAATACTTACAGGTGAGACCAAACTATCTGGAACGGTGAAAGAACCAGACTTGGACCCAAAGAGGGGGCATCCCAACAATTGAGACAGTGAAACAAATTTCACTTTGCTATTGCAGAGGACCTGCAAATTACTGCATATTTGTATTATTATGTTTTTCATTATTCTTACACCTTTTATTTCAATAGCATTTTTGTATTCCTCTTCTTTCTGTATAGTCTGTTTTGCTTGAGTGGTTATATTGTATCATTTCACGGGTTTCCCCTGTTCTCTCTTTCACAGTGTATTGCTAATTTGCTGTCCTTCATGACATTTGGGTTCCTTTAGCACACTACTCAAAGTCCTATACCCCTTATTCTTGTTATCCAGATCACATAGACTCTGTCATATCATTGTTGCTATAATATTATTGTAAATAATAGCTGTTCCATACAATTGTAAATACTACACAACACCCCTCCCAGATCTTATCCTGTTACGGGAAAAGCAAGCTCTTACACGGAAAAACGAACTCTTACACGGTATGGGGTGACGGAGTAAGCCTTTATTACACGCATGGGCCCAGAGGAGACAGCTTCCAAATTCTGGGCACTGAGGAGGGGTCAGGTGGGTGGTTAAATACCTTCGCAACAAAGTGGGGAGGGGAGAGATCTTGTGATACAAGCAGGAGATACGTAATTGTGAAAGCCAAGTACATAAGAAAGCAAGGGAAATGGTCCCGGACCCAGGACAAAGGCACAGCAGGAGAGCATCTAGGGCCCGGGGCAGGGAATCAATTAACTAGCCAACAGGTGATAGTCTGGAGCCAGGAAGCCAGCAGGGAGCCACCGGGGGCTGATGCAGAGTGCCAGCT
>PVKM010036813.1:0-14679 GCA_004027735.1 Carollia perspicillata | reverse complement strand
TCTGGGGCCTGGGTCATTCACACGGCCACTGGCTGAGCTGTTGAGTGAGAAATCTCCCTGGAAATGGACCTAAGACCCGATTTGTGAAGACAATCCACTTACCGTGTGCCAGGCGCTACGTCCAGGCTTTGGGCCGATTATTTAATTTACTGTCCACAGGGTCCCTATAAGGTGGATCTGTTCAGTTCTGAAGCCTTCACTGGTCTAATACGGAGCACGCTGTGTGGACATTGGTTAAGCCACTGTCACATGACTATTTTATTTACAACTGGGATTGAATTAGATTCCCTAATATGCCTTGATTTAAAATTTAATCTGATTGAGCATCAGTCATGTGTAATAAAAAATGTAGTTTAAATGGTATAAACTTATAGAAGGAAGGATTTGGGATTTCAAGAAAACAAAATGCTTGAAAGATATTTGTCTGTAAGCTTTAGGTGAACTTGCTCATTATTATAGCTGAGGATTGATTCTATAGCAATAATAAAGCAGTTTAAAAGCAGTCCATTTGTATTTTAACAGACAAAACAGACATTGTAATAGGTTATATATATGTCCTTATAAGTATGACTGTACTAAAGCATTCTCTTATTTATATATGGGAAACATGTGTCTTTTTTTAAATGCCGACCTACAATATATATAAAAAGCATATAAAGTCAAGTTAGTTTTTAAATTTACTAAGGAGCATAGCAAATATAGACCAATTTTGACAATTTTCTGTGAGATAGGCAGAAAATATTTTTAACACATTTTATTTCTATATTTCTCATACGGTGATATAGTGAAGTACCGTTTTACATTTCAATATGTAGCTTTATAGAAATGTAAGAATAAAAGACTGTTTTTGTCCTAAAATCCAAATACTTACCATAATTAAAGGCCATAAATTAAGGGTCTCACCTGAGGAGTTCTGTAATTTGTGCCAAATATATAGTAAAAGGTATCCTTTGGACACGATGAATATATATTCAGAATCCCAGTATATTTAGTTTGGTCTTATTTCAGAATGACTTTTTATAGTATACTTTCTCTTTTCCCAGTATTATGTCAGATCTCCAGGGATTTCAGAAAGCCCCTAGTTACTAAATACATAGGTCATCTTAACTGTGAAATGTGGGCGTTTCGCTGAATACTTTCCTGCGGTACTGCATGGGAGAGAATCTTGACTGTGCTGAACCACACTTCTCTGTTTCCCCCGCAAAGGAGAAGATTTCCCCCATTTCCTTTCCTGCCTTTTTGTGTGTGCAGTGGCCTCACTCATGAACCAGAGCTCCAAGGCTGGCTTGTGCGGCGAGCGGGGGGCCTCGCCTCCCTGTAAGAATGCTCATTTCCTGTTTCCACTATTTCCGTCCCAGACGGTTGGCGTGGCTGGAACTGGCCGGTTCCTGAGCCGCAGACTTCGCCCACAACTGCACCTACATTTTTGTTTGTTTGTCTTTAAAAAGATACTTAACATCTGAGCAAGCGGCACGGGTCACCAGGAAGGGAGTTTGTTTGTTAATAGCGTTTCATTTAGGGGACATTTTGCCCAAACAGTTCTGTCCTCCCGGGCCGGTTCTGTGGTTGACAGGCAGCAGACACCCCACCCACCCACAGCGCAGAATTGAAGCCCGGGAGGTCAAGGGGGGCTGCGGTGCCCAGGCCCCTTCGCAGCCCCGTGTCCTCAGACAGCGATGCGTTCCCGCGTGCCTCTGCAGCACCCTGCGCTCTGGGGGTGTTTGCTTCCCAAACGCCCCACTGGCAGAGATGAGGCCCCGGCCCAAGCCAGACCCCGGCCCATGCCAGACCCCACCCTCCACTCCCTCCCCTGCTCCTAGCAGAACACACGGGGCATGTCAAGTGCTGAGTGGGCCCACTCACAGTGTCCCCCTTGAACTAAAAAGGGACTCAATCGGACAGACTATTTCTTCCGTTTGCCCACCAAAATGATTCTCACGTGCACACACACACACGCGAAACAAAAAACCAAACAGCCTGCATGCAACAGGAGCGGTGGAAAGAGCACGGGTGGAGCCCTTGTCGGGAACCTGCTGACGCGCGCTGCCCGTGCTGCCCGTGCTGCCAGCTGCCGCACGGTCAGGTGTACCTACGTCGATCTGTGCTTTCGACTGGAACTGCACGTTCTCGAACGTGTACTTGTCGGATCGTCGCTGCCGCATCTTAAACAGCTGGGCCCCGCGGTTGCTGAGATGGGACAGTTCTTCCAGCATGATGTCCCTGGGGACACTGACCTTTTTGCCCAGGTCCATGCCATCCACGTCTGCAAAGCGACATGCACACGCATGAGAACATGAGGGAGCGTTTCAGCGGCTTCCCTCCACCCCACACCTGCCGCCTGCCCCGCGCCGGGTGTGGCCTCAGACACAGGCTGCACGCTCAGACTGCTCTGGGTCCAGTCCCGGCTCCGCTGCCTTCTAACCACGTGATCCTAGATGTGCCGCCTGTTTCTTCTAAACCTCAATGTGTGTGCTCATCTCTGAAATGGGGGTTGTAGAAGTCAGGCCTACCCTGCAGGGTTGCGGTGAGGCTTAAATACAATGTCTCATACAAAGCACTTTGCATGGCACCTGGCGCACAGAGTGAGTGAAAGCAAGCCGCCATTGTCAGAGGTGGAATTCAGTCTTCCCACGCACAGTGAGCGTTCAAACAGTCCTGTGTAGACTTCTCTTAATGAGCTCCTGGCAGTTCCCCACATTTTCAGGCATCAGTCCAAGCTGTCCCGTTCCTGGGAGGCCCACCCTTTCACCCATGCCACCCCCTTTCCCTGCCTCTGCCCAAGCACTAGGCGGTCTTCGAGCGGCACCCAGGAGCCCCGCTCGCTGGAGGTGGGTGATGGGTGTTGAAGAAGCAGATCCTGCCAAATCCAGTGCAAGGGCCGCTGCCCCGCCCCCTTCCCCAAAGCCTCGGTTCACAGCTTGCTCGTGCCTTCGCTGTGCCCCCCAGCACTGAAGGACAGCGGCTCCGTTCTTTCACATATCCGACCATTTGAACTTTTTTTATGTTTCAGTCTTTGTGTTTCCCATGCATTCAGTACAGAGGAATCACTCTAGAAGTCAGAAAGATACCAGGAACACCTCCAAACCCTCCGGACTTAACCACCACTTCTAAATAATCAATGGGTCAACGAGGGAGCCTTCGGGGAAATAAAAAGTTCAGTGAGCCGAGTGAAAAGGAAAATGGAGCGTATGGAAACACAGGGGACACTGCTGGCACCGTGTGGGAGGAGCGTTTATAGCACTGAATGCAAACGTTACGAAAAGAGGAGGAGTCTCCAACCAGTGATCTGAGGTCTACCTGAAAATGTGGACAAGGAAGCGCGGATCAACCCAAAGCAAGCAGCAGTACGGAATGATGGAGACGGGAGCAGGGATTAAAAACAGAAAAGCAACAGACAAAATCCATCAAAGGTGGAGTCAGGTTTTGAAGAGATCAATGCAACGGACAATTCTCTAGTTATACTAACATAGAAAAAATATAGAAGACACAGATTACCCACACCCGGAACAAACCAAATTATCACTAGAGACGGTGCAGAGAGCAAATGGACGATAAGACACCACCGCAAACAACTCTACACAGGAGTCCACGTGAATCTGAAAACTTGGGAAAATTGACTGATCCCTTGAAAAGCACAGAGTACCACATGTCGCCCAGTCTGAAGTAGTTAATCTAATCACCTCTGTATCTACAAGGCCAGTGGGTTTATGCATTTCAAATGTCTCAGGAAAGTACGTAACCTTCAGGGCTAGACGAGTCCATGGGAGATTTCTGCCACTTAAGGGAGAACTCACACCAATGCCACAGGTGGGAAGGGGAGGGAAGAGGTCCCAATTCATTGTGAAGCTAGTGCAACCCTGACCCCGAAACCAAACAAGGACAACAGACGAAAAGCCACCAAACAACATCCCCCGGGCATAGAGAAGCATCATATCGGCAAACAGAATTCAAAAATAACTCCACACCAGGAGCAGGCAGGGCCTCCCAGGGATGGGAGACTGGCGCGACATTACGAGACTAATCGGCACAGCCCACCAGCCATTCCACAGGCCAAAGAGGAAAGGTCACTTGCTCGCCCCTGCAGGACCTGGGGCTGGGCACGGCGTTGTTTGGTCGACACCGAGAGCACACTCCACCGGAGAATAAACGGATCCACTGCACGTTACCAACACCAACGACTTTCATTCTGAGAAAGCTTCTGCTAAGGGGACGAAAGATGCGCTACAAAGTAGGAAAGAATATTCACAAGACGCAGACTGGTCAAGAGGCTAGAATGTGCGAGGAGCTCACAAAACTTGCCGGTCAGAAAGCAAACGATCCGACGGAGCAGGGGCGGAAGACGGGGGGCCTTCCCACTGAGAGATGCGACGACCAGGCAGCACAGGAGAAGACAGTCGAGCTCATTATTCAAATTAGAATTAAAACGGCAACGAGCTGTCACTCCGCACGTGGCGCAGTGGCTAAGGGGAGACGCAGTGACGGGCCCTGTGCCCGGGGGGCGTGTGGGGAAACTGGTCCCTCATCACGCAACGCTGCTGGAACGGGGAACCGGGGCAGCCACCGGGGAGCATAACTCAGGAGGTTCCATGTGAAACTGAACGCAGAACTACCAGCATCACTGGGCGATTACCCCAGTGAAATGAAACGTACATTCACACAAAAACATTTGAGAACAAGTGTTCTTGGGATCTTTAATCTTAATAATAATACACAACAGAAGAATAAAATATCTGGTGGAAACTATGTAAGATCCTAAAACAGCACATTTCTTCCCAAGTCTGCATGCAGTGTCCCCTCCATGGCAGCTTGAAACTGGCCTTGGGGAGAGTAATTTGCACCCCAGAAATGAGCAAACTCTGCAAGCCAAGGCATGCTGCACCCCCAAGAACCAGTAGTTAAATATTTACGAGTGTACTGCTAGACATGGGCAAATGCTAAGTCAACATATTTTGCACAAACAACAACACACAAAAAGTAAATTCTCAAAGGTTCTCTTCCCTCTCCCTTCCAGTGGTCAAATCTGTGATGTAGCCAGAGCGGGCATCAGACCCCCTATAAGGGGAGATTCTAGCAGATGGGCACTCTCATCCCTTAAACTTTCTGAGTGAAGGAGGCTGTCGGCTGGGCCCGTGGAGTCCAAGGTCAGCTGTTCTGGACCCTTCACTGAAACCCCTGTTCAGGGTTTTAGCCGTGTGCCTGGTTGGGATGCCTGATAAATGATATAACTTATTCAGGGTACACGTCCATGACCTCATGCGTTTGAAGGCTGCCTTTGTGGCATTAGCTCATCTATTGAAAATAATATTGCTAGGCATACTTTCCTACTGATGTCATGGATCCTGCCCCAGAAGTTCCCGTGTATTCTTTAATCATTTTATAGGACTTCATCTATTATATTTTGCCACTCTTTCAAGGAAATCAGTGATTAACTTTGAATATATATTTAATTATAAAAGGATATCAACATAAAACTTTAGGGTCTCAACCATAATCAAAGTAATTTCCCCCAAAAAATACAGTTTTTAACCTACTAGAAACATTAAATAATGCTTACCAATATTCTTCCTCGGTAGTGTCCTCAAATGTACACTGTTTTTGTAGTTGAACTGAGATTTAAAATCTCACACTAAGAAGTTGACATATTTCCATCTCTGGGGAGAGGCTCCTTCCACTCTTCACACTGTGGAGCCACACTGCTGTGAGGGCTAGAAGCCAAATGGAAAGGTCTGTCTGTCTTCCTGGGAGAAGGGCAGCTACCACTGACGGATGCCGGATCAGCTGCCTCTCAAGCCCGAACTGTAGTGTGTCTCCTTAGGAGCCCACGCGGCTTAAACCCCTCGACGGAAACTTTCTGTGTTTTCCCGCTACTTTCGGAGATGAACAGTCTGAAACTAAGCTGACGAAGATTTCTGTGTACCCAAGCAGTTCTGTGTTTTTGACAGGAAATTTGGATCCTGCCAAAGTCACAGATTTAGGGAGATCAGCGGATTCACTTCACACTTTGTGAAGACACCCACTCACAAATATCTGTAGGAAGACAAGACGGCTTTTCGAACAGTTTCCCAGGATGCCCTGGCAGCTCCAATTCCAGTGGAATGGGCAGACCCCTGCAGGGGAGCCCCTGAAACCGACTGGCTGTGGGGGTCCCGTGGGTTCACTCAGCAGCCTGACTGAGGCCTCGGGGTTTTCTCGGTGCCTACACACAGTTAGTTGGCCTCTGTAGGCTGAATGCTAATCCGTGACATGTACATCGTTGCAAGATACAATGCACTATGTAAATGACAATAGTACAAGCTGTGATTGTGAATAATGTCTGAAAAGACTGCAATTGATTAAAAGTGAACTAATAATTTCCTCTATACTAAGAAGTTGATACTGATAATAATTATTATGTTTAATAATTAAAACATTATCATTTGATGACAGACATTTAAGATATGAGGTCCCCCATGCATTGAGTTACACGGACAGGATCGTCTAGCACTGTTACGCAGATGCACACCCAGAACACGTGAGAGTGAAGAAGACCACTCGAGGAGGGTGGAGCGTGTGGCCAGCCCTGAACACCACAGCTTCAGCTCAGGCGTAAACTAGACCTTGGCCTGGTTCTCCACGCTGCTTTCCCGGAGGCCCTTGCTAGAGGGTCAGGGGTCTGCCGCGTGCTCAGCCTGTGGGCTCACCAGGTGTTACTGCACTCCGCTTTTCAAGGGAAAAGGTCTTTGTTGTAGGGTTAGGAAAAATTTTAAACAAAAAACCACCTGACAAACTTGTACACTAAAGCATTGGGTTATTTTTCCACCCCCAGATTTAGCTCTGTGGCACTTACAGCCTCCCTGGTGCCCTTATTTTGATATTTGTGATTCGATGAATTCGGATGTGCTTATTACACAGGACAAGTACAAGGTCCTCACCTAATCTTCCACCTGGAATGCAACCTTTCCTACCCCGTCCTTCTCAAAGAGCCCTTGCAGCTTCTGTCAGTGCCACCACTGCCCGTGTTATTGGGGGAGAAACTCAAACGATACACTGGTGGTGGACGTGGGCCTGGAGCTTGAGAAAGCGGCAGCACGGAGGCTGAGAGAGAGCCGTGCCCGCACCGCCGGCCCACTTGCTGTCTGGGCAGGAGCCTGCTGCAGACCTGCACCCCGCGGTGCAGCGAGGGTCCCCGTCACCTGTGAGCGCCCGGCGAGCCTCGTGCTGCAGCCACAGAAACAGCCTGCTCGGGCCTGCTCCTGGGCACGCGGAGAAAAGCTGGTCACTGGACTGGAGGGAAAAAACCGAGAACACACCGAAAAAGAAAATCAAGCCCCTCAGGGCCCCGGTGAGGACAGCGAGGGTGGTGGAGCGGCCTCCGAGGCTCTCCTTCTGCACCTCCAGCCTCGTCCGTGCCTGAGCCTGGTGGTCTCCTGCGGCCACTTCTCCAGGTGCTACGTCCCCAGGCTGGGCCCACCTGCTGCTGGACCTGCACCAGGAGGTCCCGCACTTTTCAGTTCATGCGCCCCCTGCTTCTGTCCACCCCTTCTCGGTGGTCGTCCCCCTATTCTTCCCCTCTCTCCCTCACCAGTCAAGTCTCAGCGGACCGGCCGAGGGAGAGGAAGCTGGTTAGCTCGGCGGAAAGGTTCTGGTCCGGGAAGAGAGCCTCCTGCCCCAGCCCCTCAGCGGGCTCGCACACAGACGAGGGTGAAGGCATGCGACTTATTCTACGCTTATTCTACGAGGCTGCACTGAGACAGCGTGCACATGGCCCTGACACCTCCGTGCAAAGCGCAGAGATATGAGTCACCACAGTGACACAGGATGGTGACCTCCATCAGCTCCGCTGCTGCTGACACTGACAAGGACCACAACATAGTAACAAGGGTGACCCCACCAAAGCCCACAACCCCAGGGTCACAGGTGCCTCTTAGTGGTTATAGGTTGGGGATGGTGTGTGCTTCTGGGACATGCGTTGACTCGAACATAATGGGTCCGGAATGAGGAACAGTTTGGGGTGGGGTAAGTAGAGTCTGGGAGTTTACGTTTCTACTGCTTATATCGAGTTTTCTGTGTCTTAGTCTACAGGAGTGGGATTTCTGGTGTTGAGGCCATTTCTCCTGCAGATGGGATGAGTGCTCTGAGGTAAAACCAGGAGGAACAACTGGGGAGCGAGACAGACCGCGCAACCCAGGGTTCAGCGCGGGGAAATAAAGCCTCAAACCTCTGACTGAAAACACATATTGGGGTTGAGGCAGAAGCAGGAGAAACTCCCAGCCTCACAGGAGAGTTCGTTGGAAAGACCCACAGGGTCCTAGAATGTACACAAACCCACCCACCCGGGAACCAGCACCAGAAGGGCCCTATTTGCTTGTGGGAAGTGGGGCAAGGGACTGAAATCCAGCAGAGAGCAGAGCAAGAGAAATTGTTCCCTCTTGGACCTCTCCCCCACACACAGCACCAAACACAGTCATGTGGTTTACCACGTCCTGGTGAACACCTAAGGTTCTGTCCCTTATATGTAACAGGTGTGCCAAGAAACAAACAAAAAAAAAATGGCCCAAATGAAAGAACAGATCAAAACTCTAGAAAAAATACAATTAAATAATGAAGAGATAGCCAACCCATCAGATGCAGAGTTCAAAACACTGGTAATCAGGATGCTCACAGAAATGGCTGACTATGGTCACAAAATAGAGAAAAAAGTGAAGGCTATGAAAAGTGAAATAAAGGAAAATGTATAGGGAACCGACAGTGATAGAAAGGAAACCGGGACTCGAATCAACAGTTTGGAGCAGAAGGAAGAAATAAACATTTAACCAGAACAGAATGAAGAAACAAGAATTAAAAAAAAATTAGGAGAGGCTTAGGAACCTCCAGGACAACTTTAAATGTTCCAACATCCAAATCACAGGTCTGCCAGAAGGAGAAAAGGAAAACCAAGAAATTGAAAATTTATTTGAAAACGTAGTGAAGTACTTCTCCAATCTGGCAAAGGAAATAGACTTCCAGAAAGTCCAGGAAGCTCAGAGAGTCCCAAAAAAGTTGGACCCAAGGAAGCACACACCAAGGCACATCATAATTACATTACCCAAGATTAAAGAGAAGGAGAGAATCTTAAAAGCAGCAAAAAAAAAAAAAAGGAGACAGTTACCTACAAAGGAGTTCCCATAAGACTATCAGCTGATTTATCAAAAGAAACCTTACAGGCAAGAAGTGGCTGGAAAGAAGTATTTGAAAGCATGAAAGGCAAGAACCTACATCCAAGATTACTCTATCCAGCAAAGCTATCATTTAGAATGGAAGGGCAGATAAAGTGCTTCCCAGATAAGGTCAAGTTAAAGGAGTTTATCATCATCAAGCCATTATTATATGAAATGTTAAAGGGACTTATCTAAGAAAAAGAAGAAGGTAGAAAATATGAACAGTAAAATGACAACAAACTCACGACTATCAACAATCAAACCTAAAAAACCAGAACCAAAAACAAACTAAGCAAACAACTACAGGACAGGAACAGAATCAGAGAGATGGAGATCACATGGAGGGTGATCAGTGGGGAAGGGGAGGTGAGTAGAATGGGGGGAAAAGGTACAGGCCATAAGTAGCATAAACAGTAGGTAGAAAATAGACAGGGGTAGGTTAAGAATAGTGTAGGAAATGTAGAAGCCGAAGAACTTATATGTATGACCCATGGACATGAACTAACAGGAGGCCAGGAGGCGAAGGGGCTGTGGGTGGGAGGGGGTGTGCAAGGCGGAGGGGAATGAAGGGGGGAAATGGGACAACTGTAATAGCATAGTCAATAAAATATACTTAAAAAATTCCTGATCCAGAAGGGAAGAAGGGCCTTGAAAACGTTCCTCTCTGTTCACTTTTACGAAGGACAGACTGCTAAAACAGCTGCACTCATCTCCAGTAGCCCAGGGTGCCACCCTGTGCGTGCATGAAGGGTTGGAGGGCTGTGCCGGGGAGGTTTCTCTGCCACCAGGTCTGTTTCTGCATCCTTAGAACCATGGTACTGCCCTAAGCTCCAGGACCCCAAACGCTGGGTCCGGAGCAGACAGAGCAGTCCCCAGGAGGTACCAGGGGACATGGGAGAGGGACTGAGTTACGCCACTCTATGACGCACTGCAGCTAGGTTACGGGAGGCGAGCTGGACAGCGTCTGCGATGACCCCTGTGTTATCTGGGGCACTCGCACTCCAGACAAAGGCAGGGCATGTGACTCCACTCGCAGGGCCTGGACTCTCCCTGTGACAGGGGGCGGGGGCCTCTGGGGACTTCAAGTGGCTGGGACCTGCTGGGGCTGAGACTCTCGGGTTGAGGGGCTTACCCCCTTGACATATGATGGTACCTTTGTATTTCACAAGCACAAAAGTTACACCGTCTAGACAAAGGGAAAGGCATTCTCACCCTGATAGCTTTGCGTCTGCACTAACACTAAGACCCAACCTGTGATTTAAACTGGGAGTTCATTAGATGGGTCAACTGATTTATGATTTTGATGCAATGAGGAAATGACAACTGATCTCAGGTCTAGTTTTAAGGTAAATAACTCAGCCTCAAACCCAAGTGATCATCTGATTTTTGCCATACTGACCAAGAAAACAATAGAAATAATCTCAAGTAAACTGCCGGAAGCTGCAAATACCAAGTAACACATACACATTTTAAGGAAGCATGCACTCTGAGACTCTGGACTCTGGGAAATCAGTTCTGAATTCCGATTCAGAATGATTCCTACGTTAGGCTGAGCTGGGTGGCCTTGGTGGAACATGGGAGCGGGGTAGGGCCCAGCGCGCGTGGTCCATCTCGCAGAAGACAGCAAACGTAGCCACAGGCCCCTCCACGTGTCGGCGCTGCCTGGTAACCACGGCCCCTGTGACCGTCCGCTCCACCTTCTCTGAGGGAGGGGGGCTGGCAGTACTGCGCTACCCTGTCCCCGCTGCCCCTCCAGGTCTCATGCTCATGGGTCTCAACACCACTCAGGTGGAAGGTTACCTTCCTGTCCACGGAGGGGGACAGGGGCACCCCGAGAGCTGCACAGGTATCTCTGGAGTGGCCTAAATCCACCCTTGAAAGGACATTCCACTCTCCTTGAACATCAGTGCTGCCCTTGGCCCATGAACACCACTGGATTTTCTGTATAACCATTGAAATGCAACTGTTTACGGCATTGCTTTCTGGGCGTTTCGCTAGAACTTAAAGGAAAAGGAGGGAGAGGACTAACACCTTGCATCTAATTTATGTCGGAAATTGTTTTGGATCATAGGTTTTGAAACTACAAGAACTTTATATTGTCCTAGAGATCATAAATAAAAGCAGATTCCCACACAAACTATCTTGGTAAATTAATTACTAAATTTGATGACTGGTTTCAGGGTTAAAGACCTTTACAATGAACGTGAATTCCAACTTAACACATTTTGTTAAAAAAAAGGGATGACAGGACCTATTTTGGGTGGTTGAGGCGCTAGGAGGGAACGCAGACCCAGAGTTGCCGTGTGAGGTGGACGAGGAAGAGGAGAGATCTGCCCAGGAAAAGGAGAGGGAGGAGAGGAGCGCGCCCATCAGCTGTCAGGCGGCTCCGCTCCTGCAGAGCAGTTGTGCCTCTGAAAATAGCCCCCAGATGAGAAAGGAGGACCACAAAAGGATCAGCTGCTGCGGGCCTCCCCACCCCCTGGAGCTCCGGGCTGCCGCGACGTCGGCTATGGACGCCGAGGTCAGGAAGGGCGCACATTAGGACGTTCAGGCCACACGGGGTGTTACGGGTACCATGTCCATGGGCCTCCTTGGCGAGGGCGGATGCTTGCTGCTTCCTCTGCCGCACCATGGCGCCGTGTGACAGCATGCCCCTCGGTCCCCTGTGAAAGGACACCAGGTTGAAGCAGAGAGAGGAACCCGACCTTTCGGGAGAGAGCATCTTTGTTCTTTACGGAGAATCAGTCATTGCTTTCTACTGAAAGACGTTTGCGTGTGTTCTGGTCTGAGACAGAGCCTGTGAGTGGCAAACGGGCAGCGTCACCGTGACCAGGGCTCAGGCATGTCTGTGTCCCAGCACACTGGCCACCAGGCCCAAAGGGCTGGCCACCCCCACCCCCGCTCTCTTCTCCAGCTTATTGCTCTCTGCCATTGGGTCCTCACCTGCCCCCAGTGGTACCAGCATCCCATCTCCTCAGCACACCGACCCCAGCAAACTGTGAGAATGGAGAAATGACACCAGAACGCTTGGGTGGTGACATTTTAAAATCGGCATCAACAGCTGTCCTTTGAAGCGAAGAATGCCCATTTATGAGTCACGACTCTGAACACCCTTGGACAACTGAGCAATAAACCATCTTAGGGAACAAGACACCCACCTTGCTCTGAGCCCGCACAGGCCGGCAGGACGAGCCCCGAGGTGAGGAGGAGAGACGGGCGGCCGCGGGGAACGGGTGGCTTGGCCGACGGGTCTTATCCCTGAGCCTCGGACGGCATGGTCCCTCACTCTGCCTCCAGCTGGGGGCTGAGCCTTTCTGAAGAGACTGGCATCCAGCTGACATCAACCAACTATATATAGCACCGAATGCTTCAGCGACTCATATCTTCCTGGCGAAAGAGAGGAGCAGAGAAAGATTAGGTTCTCTCCATTGTGTCGCCGCTCGGTGAGACGGCCGGGGGAGCGTCTGGCAGGGTTCTGTGGAGCGCTGTCTCCATGGGAAGAGACGCAGCCATGAGGGGGCTGAGGGATTTATTAAGATGGAGCTCTGATGCTGGAGCTCCACGGAGACGGCATGGCAGGTGACTGACAACGCAATTGGACCTGTGGACGACCACGTCTGAGGGATTTCTAGAGGAAAGCAAGCGATGCGGGGCAGATCGGCACAGCCATCCCTTGGCTGGGCTGAGAAAATGGGTGACATTTGTTCAGTGAAGTGGGTGGGGAGCATTCTGAAGTGGACGTTAGGTGCTGAGCCGTGGGGCTGTCGAGTAAAATCTTAGATGCATGCATTTTGAAGAGGCCCTGGAGAGCCGGGCACACACAGCTGCTGTCTCCACCGGCCAGGTGGCCGAGGACCCCTGCCCAGGAGCAGGATGGCCATGCCGTCTCCTTGCCGGTCCAGGGGCGCTGGAGCACACTCCCATCTCCGGGTGCCTCCCCACCCTTGTGGCTCTGTCACTTGTGTGCGGCCCACGGGTCTCAGGGCTCCTCCTCACATGACCTGTCTGAAATACCATGGGGGCCACCCTCTAGCCCCTTACTCTGCTTCACGGTCCTTTCTATTTCCATGCATCTTGTTGGCTTCAGCAAAACAGTTTCTCCTGGGAACCGAATGAATACCTTCAACACAAACGTTGGCTCAGACGCGATTGCGGTAGGTTAGCTTAGCCCTACCCTGTGCCCCCTTGGACGCTCGGTCCTCTGACCCGACACCAAAGTGCACAACCTGCCTCGGTCTCACAGCAAACAATTCTCTCCTGAGTGGCCACTTAACTGATTTAAGAAACTGTTGTAAGAAACTTAACTGATTTAAGGAATGACAGAAAACACCCCAAACACAGACACCGTGAACAGTGGAGGCTGTCTGCCCACCCCAGCTTAGTCTGGGGGACAACATGTAGCGTTGGTGTGACGGATGCACTGCCAGGGGCTGGGTCACCTGCTGACATTTGCTCCATCTTCCCTGCAAAGCAGGCCCCTCGGGCCTCAATGGCAGCTGCAGCTCCGGTCAGTGTTTCCTAGTCCAGTCGGCAGGAAGCAGAAGGCAATGAGCCAGACTCAGCGTCTCTGCTCCGGACCACGACCTGACACTGCCCAAGCCCCTTTCCCTTCCTTCCCTCTGGCCTGACCTTAGTCAGAGAGCCATGCAGGGCTCAGGACGGGTCGGTAATGCTGACCATCGTGTGGCTGGGTGCCCAGCTAAAATTCAGAGGTCAGCTCACCAGCAAAGCAGATGGACGGCTATTGGGAGTCAACACTCAGTTTTTGCCACAAGGGCACAGTCACATTATTTTATCTGTTGTCTGTCGATCTGTCTGTCTATCCATCTAGCCATCCACCCACCTGTGCGGTATCTGTTTCCTACTAAACCACGACCTCCGTGAGGGCCTGGGCTTTGCCTTCAGCAGCAAGGATCACGCGCAGCCCCAGGGGCGCTCGGCTCTCATCGGACACAGGAGTAGAATGGAGACTAATGGTGGGGCGTGTCCGCGGTGTGGCGCAGGCTTGGCATCCTCTGCCCACTGGGGAGAATCCTTGGGCGGAGGTAGGGTCGGGATGCGTGAACAGTCACTGGACATGAGAAGATGGTGCCGCTCTGGAGAGGACTGTTCGTTGTGAGCCCGAGGCAGGCTGTGCACTTTGGTGTCGGGTCAGAGGACCAGCGCCCAAGGGGGCAGAGGGCGGGGCCAGGCTAACCCACCACCATCGCTTTGGAGCCAGTGTTTGCGCAGACAGTGCTAACTAGCTTCCGAAGAGAAACCATTTTGCCAAAACCCCCAAAGTTAAATTACGTCTTAAGACCCTTCCGTGGTCTTTATATTCCAGGTTTCAGCACTTACTGTAGTCTGCTCCGAAGCTAGTCTCTTACATTCTTAGTTTTTTTCAGCCATAAAGTCGAGATTACAGTCTCTGCCACATAGTATCACGGACATTTTACACGTGATAATTTTAGAAATTTCTGATAGTTAATAAAAATTTAATATTATTATTATTATTCCTGAA
>PVKM010036812.1:0-14667 GCA_004027735.1 Carollia perspicillata | reverse complement strand
GCCCCATCAGTCCTGCGGACCATATGTGTGGATGGCATGTGTCCACCGGCCACTTGTGTGCATTTCATTGTCATAGTTTTTGGTGGAGACTGAGTATGTGGTGAATTTATTTTGCCCTCTATAGCTCTCTCACCTCCCAGAACTCTCTGTAAAGCCCCAGTTAGTCTGCTGGCTCTCCCTGTGTCCTTGCTAATGAATTGACACTTTGATGACAGTTAAATCAAATGGTGTCTTCCAGCAGTGGTGGTGAATCTGCTGGTTTTCACTGCTTGTACGCATTGGCCGAGGTACTGTGATGACAGAACTGAGGCTGCCGACAGGGGGAAAGGGAAGCAGCCCGCCGTGGGCAAGAATGTCACACACCTTCACTATTCCTACTCGAAGTTCATTAATGAATGTGGTTTTCATGAAAACACACTTCTCAGTTTGTTGAAACCCTGATTAAATTCCAGAGTGGTAACGAAATTGTTGATTTTAAACAGTTTGCCCCACGTTATAGTTGCTTTTTAACAAATGGATGTGCCAACCTTCCTACTGCATCATGCAGGAAGTCAGAGCTCTATTTCAATTTTTTATGCTCTGTGGTTTATAGGACAATTGAATTTGCCAGGTGATTATGTCCCTTTTGTTCATTCATAAGTGCATAGGACGTCTCTGAACCTTTCTTCTAAGGCCCTGAACCACCAGGACATTTTATTTTCCCCTCAGTCGTTTGCCTTTCCAGTGTGGTTTTGGCCTAGATTTGCTCTTTCTCGGTCAAGCCAGAGTCTTCTTTTAGATAAATCAAATTTGATTTATACATTTATCAGTTTTTAATGGGGTTGAGATATTGCTCAGAAGATCACTTTGTCTTAAGTTTCTTCCACCATGCTGATACATTCACAATTCTCGGCTCACAGCTCTACCTCTGCCACAGCTGTCCCACGTAGTTATATGGCCTTGCGTTTCATGTACAGATAGATAGTGAACAAACACGGGCTTAGTTGTTGGTGACACATTTATTGAGCTACCTATAATAGGTTCCCTTGCCTCCCCCACTTTTGGACTTTTTATCCTGATACTAGTACATAATTTACTATTATTTTAGCCTCTAGTTCTGCATTACAATGCTTTTTTTCTTCTCATGAACACACAATTCCTATATAAAATGTTGGGTTGTAATAACTTCACAAGAGAGTACCTCAGATGATTATTAAGTAATAAGTGACAAGGCAAATGATTGTGAGGTTCTTATGTGATAATAAATGTCTGTCACCCTGATGCTTGTTTCAGCGATCTAGAGGGATAATGGGAAAAGAGCTACAGCTATTATTCTTTGACTACTTACTACATTCCAGACGCTATGGTTTACCTGCGTTGTTTTAAGTGAATTGTTTAATGTGGTTCTCAGAACAAAAGTGTAAAGTAGGTTCTGTTAATATTTATATTTTCAAAGTTAAGAAGTTAAGGGATGGGACATGGTTTGGAAATCGTACTGAAGGGACCAGTATGGCACAGTCAGTGACTGATCAGAGCAGATCTTAGCTCCATACAGCCAGGCTGACCGTCTCGGTTGTCACAGAACTAGTGCTGCTGAAGGGGAATGTCAAGGAAGGGTGCATCCGTGTTTCATTTAGCAGTGAATAGCAGAAATTTCAAATAACAGCTTAAAGAAGGGATTATTTTTTTCACATACCAATAAGTCAGGGACTGGACAAGTCCCGGACCACATATATCTTTCCCATCCTGTGCCCATTACCTTTTTAGCTCCTTGCTTTGCCTATGGATTTTGGCCTCATGATCACAAGCTGGATGCTAAGCCTTCACACATCACACCAGCATTCCCAAGAAGCAGGAGGAAAGACAGTGAAGGTCCAGGGCTCTAAGACACTGGCTTGTGCCTTTTATGAAGTTTTTCTTGATTCATCTCCTGTACACACTGATTAGTAATACCACTGACTTTAGCTTCCGTCTGACATGGTGCAACATAAAGTATTCACTCAAAATTATGTTATTTTTTATAATGTGGAGGCAGATATAACAGCGAGATTGCCCTGATGCCATAGGATGTACACACTTTCAGCAGAGGCAGAAAGAGCACGCACTGCGCCCGTAACAAAGACAGATACATCCGCGCAAGGCGGAGCGCTGGGCACAGGTTGTGCAGGCTCTTGTCTCTCGGTAAGGAGGGGCTCCAGGTGCAAGGCTCATTCTCAGGTGGCTGAGTGGAAAAGCGTATACACACGATATTGCCTTTCTGAATTCTTTGTATACTTTAGTTTTTATTTTACATTCTTTATGTTCTTAAGTGTGATTGGCAATTTTCTCATTCTTGTCTTTTGTCAATTCCCAAAAAATGTTCTTATGTGTCTTTTGTTATTGTCACCCACTGTGGAAGATAGATTAGCTATATTCTTCTCTGTCTTCACTTGGATTGCTGGAACAATGTATGCTCAGTAATGGTCATAGCTGTGTTAATAATATTAAATTGTAATGCTGAGAAAGCAGCCCTAGGCTTCAGTTGTTCCATCTGCCTTAGGAAGAATTTAGGATGGATGATCACCAATGACCCCTTCAAATCTAAGTTTTTATTATGCTTTCTTTCATTTTCCAAGTGAGAGAACTCAATAATATAGAAAGATTAACATCTCAAAGATAGTATTAAAGAAAGACAAACACCGTATGACTTCACTCATATGTGGAACCTAATGAACAAACTGAACAAACACAACTGACACCGACTCATAGACAGAGAGCAGGCTGACAGCACTGAATGGGGGTTCGTGGGTGGAGGGATCAAGCACAAAAGACAGAGGACTCATAGACTTGGACAAGAATGTGGTGATTGCAGTGGGGGGAGAGGCGTAAGGGGGATAAACTGCAATGGAAAGATACAATAGAAAGGAAAGGTAAATATTGGCCTCTTTTCTCTTCATATCTTTGCCTGAGAAAAGAAAATTTTTAAGATTTACCTTGCCAAGTTACAACAAAATTTTGTTGGGACAAAACCCCCAGATGTAGACATTTTGGACTAGCTTACTTCCCAGAAGTCACACATATTACTGAAATTTTTGCATTGGAAATGGAGAGCTACTTTTCCTTTTGAGGGGAGTGAATTAAAAGGGGAAAATGGAGACAGCTGTACTTGAACAACAAAAAAAGAGTAAAAAATAGTAAAAATTAAAAACATTTAACAACAGAAAGAGACAGCAAAATGGAAGCAAAGGGGTCTATTGAGTAGCGATAATGTCAGACTTCTTCAATGCCCTTAATAGTAAAATACACACAGACTTTGAATAAATCTGCTTGAGCAGCATCACCTATGAGCTCTCTAACAAATGCTTGTGGAGGAGATTCTCATTCACAATGTCTTCGCCTGCACTGAGGTGATGATTAATAAAACACTGCTGGGCTGGAGATGTGTAAAGAGTGGATGGCAGCAGGATTCCCAAGTTTTTGAATTGAAATTGAAGAAGTTCAAGCAGGGAGAGCAGAACAAATGCTTTAAGGATCTACAGAATTGCAGTTTTAAGCAGTGCTCCCTAGAGACCGATTGCTGGGAACCATGAAGAATAGGGTCATTCTCTTTGATCAATACTTCAGGTTGACTAGGTCTTACATTGTGGACCCATGACTAATAGTAGGCTAAGTGAATATATTAGATTCATATGGATTTTAACACATAACCAAGAATATAAGAATAATTTAAACAGTGCTCACCTGATGTCTTCTTTTGAACTATCTGAAAAAGAAATCTTTGCTTAATCAATTGCAAGATAAACACAAATTCCTGAGACTCTCAAAAATCTGTTATTATTAGGATAAATGATTTTAAGTAAATAGTTGCAAAGTTAGCCATTACAAATCATTCTTTTACACATAATGGAATAAGTTTCTCAATGTTTTCAAGCCAGGAAACCCTCTATTAACTGATATGTCTTATAATTTTGAATCATTAAATAATATTTTTATTATTTAGATTCCCATTTCATTGAGAATATGTTTCTACATCATTTGCCTTAATTGGCTATATTTTTTTTATCTTGAAAATATAAAGTAAGATTTATCATATGCTTAACATGTACCACACACTAGAGCAAGTATTGATATTTCATTCTTATTTAATATAAAACCCATTTGATTAATATGTCCTGTATTTATTCCCATTTATGTATTTGAAGAAAGTGAAGATAAGAGAGCGTAACTAGTAGTGAATGCTAAAACTAGGTCTTAACTGATATCTCTATCTCCCAGAGTAATTGTCTTCTAATATTTCTTGTAATGTACAAAAGCTCCCAAGCCATATGCGTCATCAGGCCAAGAACTCGATGAGTCATTTATTTTTGTCCACTTTATAAATTTACAATGCAAAAGATTTTAATTATTGGCCAATCAACATGAGTTTAGTGAATTTCAACTAATTTGAGGATCTCTAATATATTCTATTGTTGAGTCCACAATATTGATCTCACCTCAGATGATAATATGAACAAATCACTTTAATTTTAGTCCTCTTGACTAGGCAGTGAAAGGCAGGTGGGTTAGCCACCAGAGAAAGATATGAATACAAAAAACATGAGGCCATTCTACTCTCTTGTGAGCAACTAGCCTTAAAGTGAGGCCAGTAGTGTATCAGAAAAAGTGTGTGAGTCATTTATCACATTTTAAGCCTCTGGATCTACTGACTCTAACTCCAGTCCTACTTAAAAGTCTTTGTGAATTTATACTTTTAATATTTTTAAGCCAGTTTCAGTAAGCTTTGCTATTTTTTTTTTGCATACAAGAAGTACTAGTAAGAACTCAGGTTTGATAAATATCATAAGATCAAATTAGAATGAATTTGAAAACCAGGCAAAAGTGTACAATTGGTTCTTTAAGAAAATAAAGAACCGTTCTCAGTTTTAAAAGTGATGATGGCACGACACAAGATGTTAATACTACTGGCATGATGGTGTTTCGCTGCACACATCCCTTGGTGGAGTATGGTGAGACTTTGGCCTAAAGTTAAATGTATAAAGTGAATAGAGCTGGCTTTTGAGAGAAGACAGAGGATGAGCCCAAGATGTGATTTAAAAACAATTATTCATTTATTAGCTAGATTCTTGAGATAAAGAAGAAGTAAATGACAAAGATGGACATGAGCTTTTAGGTTTAAATAATTATTGCCATTTATGTAGAGGCTTTCTATGTGTCTATTATTCTAAGTTTTTACATATATTCACTCATTTTATTACCAAACAGCCTTAAGTGATAGTGATCGTTATTTCCTTTTTAGATGGGAAAACAGTAACTTGCCCAAGGCCATGTAGCTAGGGAATAGCAGAGCTAGATTTAAAATCCACATAGATAAATTTCAAGTATGGAGCTTTGGGGGGAAGACTGTGTTATCAAGAAAATAAAATGCCTGGAATATATAGGGCTTGAGATGATGGTGAAACTCCTATATATTTAGGGCCAGATTTGAGGTGAATGAATTGTTAAGGCAATAAATGATCTGAGAACTTTAGATTTCACAACAGTGAATTATAAAAACTGTAACCTATAAATACCAAATAAATTTGAAGAGCACTTATTCAAGACTATTCTTAGCATGAATTCAAGTGACTTACTGAATTAATATACCTTTAATTTATACTAGCAAAATAAAGAATACAAATAAAAATATCAAAAAGAAAAAAGTTGGCAGTGGCATTGCTCTTATTTTTATGGTAATGAAAAAGAGTATTTCAAATGGGAACAGGCTTATTGTATGATTAACTTTTGCCAGTTTATCTCACTATTACTTTATTTTTCTCTCCAGCTTGGTAGAAGCACTAAATATTAAGACATAACCATGTTTTATATTTACTGAAACATCTCTCATTTTTCTTCTCACAATTTAGATTAGAAGCTGATCTATCATACTGCAAATGATTCTCTTTTCTTTAAAAATGACAGTGCTTTTACTAACTTTTTTTAGGTAATCTCTTCAAAAAGTTAGGAAGTGTTCAGCTGTGTAATATATTATGGTTCCTCTGTGTATTTTAGTCTCAGGTTTACTTGGTAAATCTAGTAGAAAGGAGAAGGAAGTGCCCACAACCTTACGGGTTAAGAAAAATGCCTAGAGTCATGAAAAGAAAAAGCATCATTTCTTACTCTACCAGTTGGAGACCTCTTAGAGTCTTCTTTTCGATTAGCAAGATTATCAATCTATTATTAATTCAGATTTGAGTTTCACCTGATTTAATCTGACTATCAGATGGAAACCTAAGTAACCTGAGATTTGATTTAGTGGAAAAATAAAAGAAAGAAGGAAAAATAAGGAATAAGAGGTAAAACTTTATCTGTTGTGGACCCATAATCTATGTTGGCTGTGTCACACTGCCATTATGACTTTAGGATCTATTTTTGCATTTGCATATACAAATAACAGAAATACAAAGTAATGAAATTTATCAAATGAAATGTATACAGTGCACATTATAAAGTATATCTCACCCATGAGGAATGTATGATCTTAAGACTAATGTTCTGTCCAGACAAAGTATGATAGTTTCAAGATGCAGCCTTTAGAGTATGTTTCATTGCAACAAGTCATTTCATAAAAATGCAAAGCTATTCAGCTTATGCATAAGCCTCTAAAATATTTAAGCCATTAGATTTTTGTACAAATTTGGTAAGTTCACAAAATATCACCAACCAATATTTTTTAATTGTTATATTTCCATCTTTATATTAATTTAAAATAAGTAACTAAATGAAAAAAGGGAATATATTTCACAAAATATTATCCTTCTTTCTTACATCACCTTCTTTGCCCCAAATTAAAGTAGGGGTATTCCATTTTACCTGGAACTAGGTTGAAAACAACTCCAATCATTCATTTGAATCTGACATCAATTGTAACTTAATATTTATGTGTTTTAGGAGAGGATGAATCATAAACCTTACACTCTCTATAACAAACTAATACACGAGATTATTTTTATCTGAACATAAAAACATATATGCAAGAGATAATTTTAAATGACACACTAGCAGCCCAGTTAAGCTGTGAAAAATAAAGTTGTAACATCTAATATTTGATTAAAATCTTTAAGAGTGTGCTTGGATGCAGAAAGAATTATGTCCTTGTTCAATGTTTTCTGAATATTGATACTCTTTACTCTGCAGCATCCAGCAGAGTGTTTTATGCAAAAAGGGTACTAATGAATGTATGTGAAAGAATGAATAAAAATACTTTTAGTGGAGAGAATATGACTTAGGTCATGTTTCTTTCCTTCCCATCCCCGCTATCTGAAAATGTAGCCAACAGCAATTCAATTTGTATTTTATCTGAGGTTATGCACTGCTATACATCCACTCCGGATGAGGAGGGTGCAGCAAAGGGGTTGCTGAGGCAGAATGAGACTAATCAGGTTTCCGTTTCCGTTCTTCCATTCCGCCCAAAGGGAAAGATGACACCTGCTTTTGCAGCTTCAAAGTGTTGAAATCCTTCCTGCTTTCCTGTAGTTACCATGCATGTTCTCTGGTGGATTAAATGAGGGGAATACATTATAGTTTTAAACTTTGATGCCCCATTAAGATGAATATGCACCTAATGAGCTGAAAAATTGCCAGTGCTGCCTCCTCCCACCCCTTCCCCCACTGTCACGAGGAACTAGCTAATCAGGTTGGGAGTGTGTCTTCTGTGTTCTTAAACCACTGACTATGAAATTTGGCCAAGGATCATTTTCAAGCATGTGTTTAGTATATTAACAATCTAAGCAATAAGCAATGCTTCAATTAATAGGAAAAAAAGAACCGTTTGTCTTTTAACAATGAATGCAGTAGTCTCATGCAATTTGGATATAAACAGGATAGTTATAAACAGTGAATATTATTCATAGGCCAAAGGTACTCCTTCCTGTCAGCTCTTTGTCACTCTAGGAAATACCTTTCGCATATCTTCCTCACCAAAACACGTGGAATATTTTGAAAAACAAGCAATTTTTGTCACGTCAGTAACTCTTGTTACTTAAAAAGCTGCAATACAGCATTTAAGGTGGTCTGAATTTAAAATCTGTCCTTGTTGCTTAGGTCAGGCAATGTAAGAATGAAGCCTTTTCGGGGGGCCACACCAGGGGCTGCAGCCAATTTTATGGCAGTGTTATTCACTGATATTCCTACCTGCCAGGTGGAGCACAGCTAGCTGTATTCACACTGTGATCTACGACCATGGACATGAAGCTCAATTTTTCCTAAGAGAAATCTTCTGACCAACAGTTGACAGAGCAAAACATAGAAAGGAACACATGAAAAATATAATAAATATACTTTAAAATACATTTTAAAATGAGGATTTCATAATGTTTTATTCAAAGCAAAAGTTCAGCTTCTGTGTAAAGGTATCATTGCAGGAAACATGATATTACCATTAATTTTGAGAAAAGTTTTGCTCAAACATCCCTTGCTCTGAGACAAAGTTGTATTTTCCTTACTTACCGGCTTTTTGCATAGTTAAAAAATAAATGCAAATATATTAGTTTAGCTATATTATTAATTAAATTAATGCCTGTGTTTAAAATGCATGATAAATACTGAAACAATTGTGTCCTTACCACATGTATAGTTTTATTCTTGTCAGAGAATATTAATTTATTGATCTCAAAGAGATAAATTAAAACAGATAATAGTTGTTTATAATAGTGTTTAACTTCTAGTAAATGTCAGAGCAGAAAGCAAATTTTTAATCTAGTGGTAAAAGTTCATATGCCTTTAAGAAAAAACACAAACATGTTACTGCTTATAGATGTATGCAAAGCTCTGCATGTGAATGACGGTATTAGAGCATGAAAAATAATGTGCTATCTTGATATGGTTTTCAAGTCAATATTTTCCAAGGCTTTTGAGTAATTACAACAAAAAGAAGGCCAAACCCAATAATGCATTTTCAGTTAGAATTAATAAATAAGTTGAAGCTTATTACTTTCCTAAGCCCAAATTTTTGTATTGATGTTTTGTGAAATTAAGCTTCAAATCACCAAAAATTAATGTAGATATTTAGTTACCTAAAATTCAATATTTCCTGGATTTATGAAAACAAAACAAAATGAATATAGCTGCAATTCAAATATGTTTCTTATTTTTTATAATCTTGGAGCATCATTCCTTGTAAATTGTTTAGAATCCATTGGAAATTATTCATACTTTCTACATTTAAGCTTAATATAATTGTCCGGCAATACAATAGCCTGGTGCTCTGTCACTTAGTAGAGGTTATCATCATTGTACTGCTTCCTGAAAATTTTTCATTTCTTGCCTATTGAGTTCTGGAATCACTATGGTTAAAATGAAGAGAAAACTTTTCTTCTTGCCAATAATTCTAACTGTTAACAATTTAGACACTATTTTTGTTGGCAGTAATGACAAAATAAATCAAAAAGTAATTAAGGATACATTTTAGTCACTTAAAACATTTTTAAAAAGGTCTTTTCTTGAGTTCTCTCCAGGTTGCTTAGTTGGTTGGAGCATCATCCCGTGAGTATACATCAAAAAGTTGCAGGTTTGATTCCCAGTCAGGGCACTTACGGAAGGCAACTGATCTATGATTTTCTCTCACGTCAATGTTTCTCTCTCTATTTCTCTCCCTTCCTCTCTCTCTAAAATCAATACATATGTCCTCAGGAAAGGATTTCAAAAAAGGTATTTTCTTGAGAATTTTTTTATTTATTCTTGGCTGTAAAAATTTTTATAATGACAAGATGGTATCATTAAATCAATATATTTTTATTACATAGGAATATTATATTTGAAACTTAAAGCACGTACTCTCTTTTAAAAAATCTAGACACATTTAACTTTGCTTTTATGTTCAACACACAGGAGATTTTGCATATTTATGTGGATGCAATATTTGTTTTCAAATTCCTTTTTATGACAATACATTTTATGTTTGACAGAAAACAGATATTAATAGACACGAAAAACATGTTCACAGATATATGGATATGTTCCAAAAGACTTTTGACAAATTTATGAATGACAGACCCACATGAGTTATCAAGAAACTGCTATCTATGTTGTAGAAAGGAATGGCTCTCTTCTAGAAAGTATTTTTCAATATGTATGAATGTAGTTGTTTACATTTATTTATGAATTTTAAAGAGTATTTCCTCAATTATAGATAGTTTTGCCTATGATCTATAGCTATAATAAATTATATCTCCACTCTTATATATCCCTTTTTATTAAATCTTTGATTATTTTTATTTTCTATCCCAACTTTTATAAGAAAAATGTTAGCCTATATGTCATTTGTGGGAGATCAATGCTACCGTTGATTTAGAAAGCCACTTAAAAGAAGGAAGCTCCAATCTTGGCAACCATTTTATGCTAAACTTGTTAAAGCCATTAAGGTATGTGTGAAAGATTTTATAATCTGTAACAGTACACCAGTATGCCTGTGCTTGTCAGAGTAGTACTTTACTCTTCCAAGTACAATTGATTTAGGATGTAGAGAAAATCCTCTCATATGCTATTATCATCTGTCATGTTTCGATAATTGTTTCCATTTACTTAAATACCTACAGCGGAGGCCAGGGAGATGGTGTCCCTTCTGAAACACTCTCATTGAAAAAATATTATTAGGAAAACACCAACTAAGATCTACAGGCAAATTACACAAACTCTAAGCATGGGAACATGTATTTTACACAAGTATATAAAAAATCACTGTAGTCTGCAGGCATAAACACAGATGTTAGAGACTGAATACTTGCTTGTTCTATATCAGAGGGAAGCACAGCAGAAGAGAAAGAATAGATTTCATGCAGTTGTCTTTCCCCTTTGTATTTTATTCATGTCTCATGTGTGTAACGACATTTATGATATCTAAAATGCATGTATGAACAACCAATGTATTACATGCAGAATGAAACAAAAACATGGAATATCAGCCATAAATATAACAAGAATTATTTAATATTGTTTGTATAACAATGCATTTGCATGTTTTCAATATAACAGGAGAACACTCTACTGATTCTTAACAGTCTCGCATAACATCCCAAGTGGCACTGATCTTCTATGTGGTGTCATTCAGTGAAGAAAAATGATGTCCAACGGGGATTAGGATCCAGGGTTTTTTAAGTCTGTCTGAAAAGCGAGTTCAATTGCAGGCAGTGCCTCACGCATCCCAGTTAATTTGTAGTGATCCGGCTAAGTGCTGACGTGAAAAAAGCCTTCAGTGACCACCAGCACTCTTTTTTCCCCAATGACTCTCTGAAAATCATCTCATCCACCACAGCACAAGGCTAGAAGCTAAAAAAAAATGAACACGCCAGTAATTTCTTTTTGACAATGATTTGACACCCAGCTGATGGGAGTAGCTAACAGTATGACCTCCAGACTGTTAGCTCTTCTAAAAGATTCACTTGAAACACCCATGGGGTTATGGATTCCTGCTAATAGCAGCAAATACAATGGATGATAAAATTATGGCAGGGAAAAATGCTTTCTCAATTAATTTCCCATCACGTTAAGGCCATTATCATTGGATGTCATCTGGCAAAATGTGCGGAAACTCTCTAGAACCTCTGAAAGTTCCCCTTTGTTAGAACAATGTATGAAAGCAGGTAATAGGAAATCAGGCTCTTAGAACTGTTTACCTTCAAATAAAACTTTTATAGTATTCATCAACAAGCAATGTCAACTGAGTTTGGGTTAAAAGTTATACATGTGGAAGAGATAGAAACATGCACTTGTGAATGGGGTAGACTAATAATGAAAATTTAAGAAAACTGATATGATACATGAAGTTACTGGCTAAAGGAGACATGCAAATGTAGTGCAGCATTGTTGTCTCTTACGGGTTTCCTATGGCTTTAGGTAGTTCCCAGATGAACAAATATAAACAGAGGTAGAATATCCTTTATATTAGGTCATCTTCATTTCCACAAGCTGCTTGTACAAGCAGTATTATTCATCACAATACTTTAATTCCATGAGTATTTGTTAAATCACAATAAAAACATAATGTGAACAAATGGATTTTTCTCAACATTATGTGGGCAAATGAGAGCTATTATGAATAGGTGAGGTATTTTTTACATGCATAAAATATAAAGGGAGGCTGATCAAGAAACTAACTAAAAACTTTAGGTATACCGTAGTGCTCCTTTATCTGCAGAAGATACTTTCCAAGACCCCCGATGCCTGAAACTGTGGGTAGTACTGACCCCTATATATACTATTTTCCCTATATATTTATACCTATGATAAGGTTCAACTTCTTATAATTTATGTACAGTAGGAGATTAACAATAATCACTAATAACAAACTAGAACAATGGTAACAATAGACTGTAATAAAAGCTATGTGAATGGTTTTAGGACAATTATTAGGTAAAATAAGAGCTATTTGAACACAAGTACTACAGTACTGTGACAGTTGGTCTGGGAACCAAGATGGCTACTAAGTGACTCAGGAGCATGAGTGTGCTGGGGAAAGGGATGATTCACACACCGGGCAGAACAGCATGAGATTCCATCACTCTACTCAGAATGGCAAAAATGTTAAAATTTATAAATTGTTTATCTCTGGATTTTTTGATTTACTATTTTGGGGCCACAGTTGATCTCTGGTAACTGAAGCCTTGGAAAGTGAAACCATGTACAAGGGGGAGACTATGTATATTAAGTTTTATCAAAATGGTAAGTTTTGTGTTTCAACAAAAATGGAGCTCACTAATTTCTAAATCACAGATTCTTTCTTAATGGCATCAGTTTTTGTCACAACTCCTAGTTTTTATAATATGAATATTATGTAAGTACTGAATAATAACAAAAATTACATTTGTAGATGTCTTAAATATCTTAGTTAAGAAATGGTTTAAATAAACCTAGTTAAGAAATTATTTAAATATTTTTATGTGTCAAGATTTCATCTCAAATTCAAGAAATATGAGGTCTAGCTGGAAAAAATTAAAGCCCTTGTTAATATAACTCAAACTGTTTGCACTGACATGGATGTAGCCTGGCAGCCAAGGAGAGTGGACTGAAATGCACATGTGTGAACAATGACGACTTCACTGTACTAGTCAGTGGGGGTGGTAGACACCATTGAGTGAGCAAGTGTACTGTTTGTTGCATTCAAAATGACTGAGTTAGTACAGCAATAAATCATCAAATTTTGCGTGAAGTTTAAACATTTCTTTGCAGAAGCTATTTGGATGATTCAGAAGGCTGTACCTATGGGCAACAGGTGATTGCTGGATTCATCACAACAATGAGCCTGCTCATGTATCACATTTCCTGTGGAGTTTTTTTGTGAAACATCAAATCACCCAGGTGACTCAGTCCTCCTACAGCCCACATTTGGTGTCCTATGGCTCTGGCTTTTCCCAAAACTAAAATCACCTTTGAAAGGGAAGAGATTTCAGGCTGTCATGAGATTCAGGAAAATAGGGCAGGGAGACTGATGGTAATTGGGAGAACTGTGTGAGGTCCCAAAGTGCCTACTCTGAAGGGAACTGAGGCATCACTGTCTTATGTACAGTATTTCTTGTATCTTGTATCTTCTTCAATAAATGTCTCTATTTTTCATAGTACATGACTAGATACCTTCTGGATAGACCTCATACTTATGCCTAGAAGATACTTTATTTTTTAAAAAAAGTCAGAATAGGAAGAAAATCTCTAAATTTTTGAAATCAGGGAAAATAAGTGGTATAGATCTTTTGCAAATCGTTTAATTAAGCTCTTGACAGTATAACATTTATCTAGTGCAAACAGTTTTTTGATTTTTGTCTTTCTTTATATTGAACTACTTAACATATTTATCACACTCTCATATCCCTAAAGAGATTATTATAAAATCTAATGACATCCCCTAAGAGATAACAATTATGATGTCAATTCTATATTTTTTCTTTTTACTTACATGGTTATGTATACACATGTGTCACTCAACTGTAATTGGTACAGATAAAGATGCATGTCTGACTGCTTTTTGTATATTCATCTCAGGCAATTCTAGTTGATACTGTTATTTTAATAATTTTCCCTCTACTTTCAGCTTTTTGATAATGAATTTTTGTCTGTGCAACCATATTTGGTAGTAAAAAAGAATATATAGATAATCTATTATCTATATATTATCTATAGAATATATAGATAATATATAGATACTATATATCTATATCTATATATTACCTATATATTCTAATATATATCATCTATTATATATTCTAATATATAATATATTATATATTATATATAATATATATTATATTATATAATTATATATAATTATATAATATATTATTTTATATTATATATTATATATATTATCTAATATATTCTAATAGATGTTATCTAATCTAATATCTATATATTATCTATAGAATATATAGATAATATATAGATACTAACTCAATATACTGACTAGAACTCTGCCTCCCAAAGAAAGTACTGTTACTTGACCCGTGCTACTTGAGCTTGTTAGTATCAGAATACAGACCAAATTCCTGATATGTAGATCAGTCCTGTCTCAATTAAAATGTTGAACACTATTAAAACCAACATAAAATATGTATGTTAAAATTTATAGTTAAAATCTGTTTCTTGTTCTGTAATTCAACTTACACATTAACTAAATTATAAACTATATAATCAATTGTAACTCCTTTGTATACATTAATAAACTATTGTAATATTTTCTTCAATTTT
>PVKM010036811.1:0-14677 GCA_004027735.1 Carollia perspicillata | reverse complement strand
AAAAACTTTTCCAAGGTAACATTGCAAGTAAGTAAGTGGCAGGGCTAAGGGTTTTTAAACACGTATCTATGATTCTGTCATTCCACAAATGTTTCTTGGATGCATATTGCCTGCCAGGAGATAGCCCGGATGCTGGAGGAAATAATTAACATTAGATCTCTCTACTCAGAAAGCTTCTACTGTCCTGTGGGAGGAAGATAAGTAAATAAGTAATTATAATCACAGGTGTAAATACCATTATAGAGCCCTGCACATCAGTTCATGGGAAACATCCTCAGTGTGGGCTTAGGAGTTCAGTGCAGGCCCCTAGGAGTGCTCTAGTTTAATGATTGAAGACAAACAGGAATCAGGAATCAGGTAAAATGGAATGAGGTGGGTGAAGAGTATTTCAGGCAAAGGAAATAACATACGCACGGGACTGGGGTCAAGAGGAGCAAGGCAAGTTAATCATCATAAGGGAATATTTTATTGATCATTTACTTAGTGATTTATTCCTTCAGTTCTTTTAAGAAACCTATCAGCAGGCTTTGTTACCATCAATGATGTTGTTATAGGCGTTGGAGTGGCTAGATCAGAAATCTCTATGTTTGAGTTTGTATCTTGAGCATAGCGATGCAAACAAAATAAAATAAGATTAGATTCATGTTTTAGAAAGACCACTCTGTTTTCTGTAATAAGTAAAAATCTGATGAGTAATTCCTTCATTTACATTTTTTGCTCACTTTTTTTGTGTTTGCGTGTGTGTCTATGTATGAACTGAGAGTATCATGTGTCAAAATCTAAATATAGTGCCTGAGACGTAGTAGTTCTCAGCAGATGGTGACCTTCATTTTTATAAAACAGCAATTTAAAAATTCTCTTAATGACTATTTTAAGAGAAAAGTAGAAAACAAAATATAATTATATCATTGCTATATTATAGCAAGCATACTTTTTCCAAGTCTGAAAAATACCAAGAATTTATGAATACCAAAGTCTATGGGGTTGGTTGAAGTGGGTGGAAAAATGAAAAAAAAAAAACCCGATAAATTTTTAGACATATAACACTAGGGTAAAACTTGAGACCTGACAATTTTATTCAAGTAATTATGTTGGAATAAAAAAAAGATGCATAATTCATGTATGACTCACCAAGACTGTACTGAAGATTAATCACAGAGGTCACACACTAAAAATGCAGTGATCGGATCACTGAGAAAGATGGATGAAGAACTTGAGGCGATTTACCCTTCAATACTCCTCGCTTCACAGACTCAGGAGGGCCCACCTCCTCGGTTGCTTCTTCCCAGGTGTGTGTCTTCGTGCTGCACGCCCTGTCCCTCTGGGGTAGGCTGAGGCTGGGGAGCTGCTGCAGCCCTACGGTGACGCCTCATGACGAGCCGGTGTCCTTCCTAATCCCACCCCGAACCACCCCGGCCCCTCTCCAGGGTTAGCCAAGCAAAAGTCTTCCTTTCGGTCTTCCTGGCAACCCGTTGCTCTCAGTATTGCCAGATACCCAGAATTTCTTGTTTGTTTGTTTTTGTTGCACATTAGTTTTTGGTTTGCTTTTTTCCACTTCGAGGCAATATACACTATTACATTAGTTTCAGGTACAAACATAGATGTTAGACATTTATATAACTTACACAGTGGTCATCCCAATAATTCTAGCACCCATCTGGCCCCACGAAGAGTTACTGTAGTAACATTGAATATATTCCCTGTGCTGTATAGGTGGATAGGCTTTTGACGCATGCTATTCCCTTCACCAGGTGCTGTCTTTCTCCTTCATCACTAAGACTTCATTCCTCAAGACTCTGATTTGTCTATTTTTATAGCACTTTATTCTTACAATGAAGTAACTTTCTCTTCCCACTGTAACAGGACCTTTCTGCTTATCCTCATAGACTGTAGGTTTCTTTGGACAATGAAATATGGAAAAGGGTTTACCATTTACAAGCAGTCCTGAAGTGTCAGGAACTATTCTAGATGCCTTGCAAAACATCCTGTTTAATCTTCAAACAGCCCCGATAGCATATATTATCATTTCCACTTTACAGAAGAGTTAACCAGCTCTGTGAGTTCACTAACTTGTCCAAGGAGAAACTGCGGGTATGGATATAAACTGATTCTAAAAAGTCTCTGTTCTTTTTACTGTGTCACGGCGTGTTGAAATTATGAGTCAGAGTTTATTTTTGTGCCTGGGCTCGTACTTTCTAGATGCTGCTTCCGGAAGGCAGTCCCCCTCTACTCTTCTCTGTGGGTTGTTTATATTTCTTTGGGAATTTCTGAGGATTTTACCATACAATTAGGGTATCGGGGGGTCCAAGAGGAAGTCACCATGAAGAATGCGGGGGAAGACATCGGGGCTGATGCGAAGATCTGAGAGGACATGGACGGACACCTGCCACTGCAGTGAGCGACCCATGTAATGAACAGCCACAGGGGTGCCAGAGAGCAGATTTAAAGGAGGACCCGTGCGTTCCAGCCTACGTCTGGGTGATACCAGATACTAGGCAGGTAGGACAGCACCTGTAGCTACCACATGGGTCAGGCCAGTCATCCAGGATGTTCCGGACAGTCAGAGCTCTGCTAAGGTGGACGTTGTTCTGAGGGTCCATGAGATAGGCAGTCTGTAACTCTCTTCACTGACCCCTAGTCAACCGTCTTTCCAGCCCTCTATGGGGAAAGAGGGGTCACTATTTGTAAGTCTGTGTAGTCTCTGCAAATTACTTGTCCTTCTTGTATAATGAAATTCTGCAAGATTGACCTTAAATTTGTTTTCTCGGCTACAAAATGCAGGCCTTCTTAACTAAATGACTTTTTCTAAAATGGTTTTATTCTCAGCAAAAGGGTACAATCTCCCATTTCTCTGACACCTTGCTTTTTAAACAGCCTTAACACCTATAACTATATGAAAACAACATCGCTGCCCATAATTTGAGTTGAGAAAACTAAGGTCCAGGGAAATAAGATGGCTCCCAAAATCGTGGAACAAGGTAACCACAGATCTGAAGTATGATCTCAGGTCTGTTGGCATTTAAAGTTCTTTCCATCACATTTCTGTTGATTAAAAGGAAAAAAGACAATGAAAGAGTTAAAAGAAGCATCCCGGGTGAATTTTTGACACCGCTCATCCACCGTGGTGTTATTAACTAGAACTCAACACTTGGGTTATTTCTGATCATTTGATGGCCTCGCTGACAAGTGTGTGAACAGCTTAGAAGAAGACTGGTTAGGGGAACAGAATCTCTTCTGTCATAAATCAGAGCTTCAAACATGTTCAGATTTTCCCTACATGAGGCACACATGCGAAAGACTTTAAGAAATCATATATGAAAGATGGTGTATTTAAAGCCCTATGAGAATATTTGCGAAAACTGATGACACTAAAGAACATTGCTTTTCAAATCAAAATTAAAAAATAGAGCTCTGAAAAGCAGATGGCAGTACTTTTACTCAAGGTAGAAAGAATCCATCAAAAGTCTATTTCCTTCCTTTCTCGTCGTGGCTGATGTGCTAGCGTTCGTGTATTCAGTTTCTAATGACATTCAGAATGTTGCTACTTCACAGTTCCATGCATTTGAATCTTTAGACTTCTGTCCTGCGGTTGACATTCAAACTTGCAATAGGAATTCCTCCCAAGAGGCCAATACATTATTGGTGATTTTTGAATGTCCTCAAGTTGGCAGGTCTTCAACGATCATTCTCCTGCCTAATGTCTCACGGCCTGATCTGAGCTTCTACTCTGTGTGCCTGTCTGGGACCCCTTGCAGTTGAGTCTCCTCGCTTGGTCTTTTGGAGATCACCAGAGTGCCTCCATACCACCACAGTCAGTTTTTGGAGATGCTAATTATATACTATGAAGAGCTATCAGCTCTACAATGAAAACTGCCAAATAGTAATAACATAAAACAGGTGCTTTGTATCACTATGCCCCAAGACTTATCTGCTTAAGTACTTCTATTCCTGACTTGGTTTGGATCTTATCTATTGCTAATGATCTCTACAGCATTGTATACTTTTTTTCACGTTGTAGTACAGATCAATTAATTTCATGTTTTTTTTAACTGGATAATTATTTCCTGGTTGTTAATCGGTATGGCATTTATGTCTATTTTTTACAATATAGGAAATCTTATTGTCAGTGGGAGAAACCTTGATAATTAGGAATGTATCTTCAATTTGCTGAGATTTATGTACATCAGCTTTGACTCTCCCAGGCTTGAGTGATGATTGAGGATTTTTCCTGGTCATCCTATAGTCTTGTGCTGCATCCCAAGAGCTTCCAATTTTGTCTACTTTCCTTTTCCCTCTTGAATTAATTTTACACTCTGATTTTTTTCCTATAGCATTTCTCTGTAAATAGCCTGACAGCCATTAGCTCTAATCAGGCCTGGTTTGTTCATCTCGGTTCCATGGCTTTGTTTCAGTCAGAGTCCAATCAAGAGCAATAAAGCACACAGTAATGGAGCAGATAAATTTCATATAAAGAATCATTCTTGCCCTGGCTGGTTAGCTCAATTGGTTAGAGCATTGTCCTGAAAGGCCAAGGTCACAGGTTCGATCCCCAGTCAGGGCAATGCAAGAATCAACCAATGAATGCATAAGTGAGTGAAATAATAAATCAATGTTTCTCAAATGAATTTCAAATGAATGAATTTGAAATGAATTTGAAATGAAATGAAATGAATTTCAAATGAATGAATTTGAAATTCATTCATTTTGAAATTTGAATTTGAAATCTCAAATGAATTTCAAATGAATGAATTAAAAAATAATAATTTTGATAACTATAAGGAGGATAACTCTTATGTAAGGAGCCAAAAAGAACTTTGAAAACTACTATTTTAGAGTTAAGGGGAAAAAGCATGGAAAGAATAAGCATGTAAGGGGGTGAAAATTTCTTCTCCAGGACACGGATTTGGACCTCACAGGAGAAGGTGTAGTCGCAGTTGTCACTCCCTGAGTACCTATGGCCCATAACTGGTCAGCAGTCATTGGATAAGCAGATGGCATCCCTCCTGGGTGCAGGGGGAACTAGGCTTGTGAGCCCACCGCTGGGGTACCCGCATGGCTCCATAGAAATCTATCCCCAGGGAGCCACTGAAAAAGAGAGTCCCACCTGGACATTCCATCCCCCACTTTCCAGTTCACCCTCTTTAAATCACTGTTCCTTCAACACTACTGTCCACAGGGGCGAGAGGGGACTGGCATCCTCCACATTGTCTCTTTCGTTTCCTTGAGAACCACCTGGGAATTGTTAATAATTTAAAGAAATAAGGCAAATAAACAAAGAAAAATAGGCTACAAAAAGTGTATTTTACTCATTCAAAGTAGCTGGAAACAATTTAAGCTAACGTTTGATCTTCCGAGAGCCATAAAATTCGCATCTTCAGTCATTGCAGTTTGCCCCACGAGAATCTGTCATAGTCAGCTACTCAGAAGCACTTCCTTGTAGACGTTTGTGAAGTACTATTCTTGTTGCTGTTGAGTGAAAAAGGAGATGTCAAGACATCAGGGAACAAATGCACCCAAATCCATCAGCCGCAGGGCCTGCGCTCTCCCTGGCGTCCAAGGCTGGGATAGGTTCTCTAAATCAGGAAGGGCACGTCAGGGCAGGTAGGTGACACACCTCCGCCCCTTTCCTCCCCCAGCCCAGGATAGCTCCAGGTCTTTTCACAGAGGAGGGGGCCTCTGTAGAATCTGATCAGGAGCGTCGTGGCTCTCACCACACCGCCCGCTGCCCTCCCTTCTCTGTTCTGGCCCCACTTCCGCCACTGGGGCCTCCTCTACCTGAAAATTCTTTTTTCCCCTCTTACCCAATTTCTAATCTTCCTTCTGATTTCTGCACAAGTATCTCTCTTTCTGGGAACACATCTATGACCTTCCTGACTAGGTCAAATTTCCTATCAAGATTTCCCACAACATCTTGAATCTCTCCTTTATAACACTTATCAGAATTGCAGTTTTACACTTATGGTGTCATTTTTTTTTATTATTCTGTCTTCCCCACCAGACCATTTGCTTGAAGAGATCAATGGCTGTGATGTGCTTATTCATCATCGTACCTGATAATCTAGTGGACATTCATTCAGGGGCTCTCTGTTCTCCCGTCTGTCTGTCTGAATGTCTGCCTTTCTCCAGGGGTCTGGACGGCTCCCCCTTCGAGGTCTGCCTGCTGACCTGGTGCGCACCGGTCTCTGAGGGACTGAGTTTGATTTGTGGCCTGTCACTGGACTGCTCCCTTTTTTGCTGAATGGGGCCCCCCAGTGCCCTTCCTGCCGAAAGCGGAATCCTCTGATTCATATCATGCGGTGCAGTTTTTATCAACTTGAAGTCTCTTTCTCACCTTCAAACTCACAATGTCTCTTCTGAAGCATGTGTTTGAAATCTTCAGGATACGAAGGGGCTTGCATGTAACACACACTCTCGACCCCGTGCCTCGCCCTTCCACTCCCACCTTGGCTATGCCTTCACACTGAGCCCGGCCCCCCACCTCCTGGAGTCTGGAGGGAGGTTCCCCGTTTCCTCACTTATAATTCCAGTTGGACAGAACACCATCCAAAGCATGAGGTATCCAATCCTACAAGCCAAAATCCCACCAGCCCCGACGTGGTCTGCACATCTCATCAAGGTGGAGTTCAGACTGGCACGAGCACCCCACTTTCGGGAGCGCAGCCAGAGAGTAAGAAGCAAGCTGTAGAGAGCAGATGTTGTCAGTGACCACTGACAAAGACTTTAGGGGCATAAAGGAACTGTTTGAAAGACCCTCATGTCTAATGTTTTGTTTTATGTGTAGCAATTTAAATTACAAGCAATATAAAAGTTAAATATTTATTCACAATGCTTACCAAATATGGCCACACTGGAAGTATTATTTTTTCTCTACACTCCATTAGTTGACTATCCATGATGTTGAAAAACATTAAAAAAAAAAGAACATAGTTTGAAGACAATATAATGGCTAAATCTGAACCACAGACGTGCAACAGATAGCATATGCCAGGTGTTCTTCTGTTTAGATTTCTATTTCTAGAAATAAAAGTAGTTAGATCCTATATGACTCTGCCAGTTACACTGTATATAATCTTAGACAAGTATTTTGTCCTCTGTGTCCTCATCCATAGAATGAGGTTATAAGAGTGTTATGGTATAGGCGTGCTATGAGACCAAGCAAAGGAACTCGGATGTTTAAGCACTTAGAGCAGTGACTGTCAACAGACGTGCCACAAGAATTCTTAAAACATGGAATACCTGACTGTTTAGTTAGGGGCTCTGACCTCTTTGCCCTTAGATTGTCAAATAAAAAAAAACTGACTACAGCCAACGTGACAGTAGCTGTCCAGTGTGAATGAATCAAAAGTATGCCTATATCTGTCAGCTCAGCAAAAATATGTTTTTTGGTGTACCACAGAATTTTAGTAATTAGTTAATGTGTGCCATGAGATGGGAAATGTTGCAAATTGCTGCCTTAGGACAATGCTTCTTCTTTTCTTGCTTCCTTCACAAGCCTAGCGTTTCCCATCAGGGTGTCAGACTCATCAAATATGTTCATTTTGGATCCCCTCTGACCCTGGCAGGAGGCCTTCGTGTGAACAACAAGATGCCCTTGAGGGAAATGTGCACGAATGACCAATGAGAGGACCTGCGTTGGCTCTTGCCCCCTGTGGACGCGAGCCTTGTTCTGTCTTTAGTTGGACCATAGGCTGTGCATCTCCTGGGATTTCATTTGTCTTTCCAGAGCCCCAGATGCCCAGGGAACATGCAGGCTATTCGTCCCTCTCCTTTCTTTGGAGACTGAAACAAATACACTGTAATGTCAGGGCACTGGACAGCGATTCAGCAGGTACGGCCCTCCATGCTGTCTTTGATCTTGACTCTTTCAGAGCTGCATTTCCCCTTAGGTGAACCCAGGAGTCCCTTTCATATATTTGCACAAAGACTTTGAGCATCAAATGTGATTACTATATGGCTACAATTTGGAAATAGTGAAGCTTTGCATAAATTTGAGTGAATGATTGGACAATGGGATGGGGATTGCCTGGGAGGGGGCTGGGCAAGGCAGGGGAGAGTAATGGGGGCAATATGGGACAACCATAATTGAAATTGAACAACAAAAATAATTTTTAAAAAGAAAATCAACCTAGAATAATAGTAATGATTGGTAATGTTGTTGGAAATGAGGCTCTCCCATGGGATGGTGAGGAAAGCATCTGAGGACCTGTGCATGGGAGACCGTGGTGAGCCAAGATGGTTTATCCTGGTGGAAATAGAAGCCCCGCCCCCACCACAGCTGGGTTTCTAATGTCCCAGTTCTGTCCATCCTACCACGGAAAAAGTCAAAGCGTGTCTTCAGCAAGGCCCAAGTAAAAGCCAGTGTCAAGTTTTTGTTTCATATTAAAACTTAGTCCTTTGGAGCCCCTGCCATCTGCAGAGGGTTCCAGTAGCTGCCGGGTCCACGTGGCCACATGCTCCTGTTCCAGAAAACGCACAGACAAATGGGGTAAGTGGAGGTCATAAGTAAGAGAGAGGGACATTTTCTTCTTTGTTCCCCAGGGATTATATTAGCTTGGATTTGGGACAGACCAGGTTTTTTTCCTAAAAGATCCATTCAACTGCTTAAGCTTTTGGAGGCTTTGAATAGGTCCACAGCCCCTAGTTAGACTGACAGACCTCTACGGTCAAGTTCCTCCTTTTGGGACCCCTCAACAACCTGGTATTGGATGGGGAAGAGAGGAGTGTTCGTCCCCTTGGTGGGGCAGTGCTGTGTCCCCTGGGGGGTGAAGCTGCAGCTTCCTGATGAAGCAACAGGCTCCTGTTCCCCAGTTTATTAAGCTCGGTGTGTAATGCCTTTAATCCTCTCCTCCTGTTAATAATTCTCTAACCGCCAGCAGTAACAGTAACACTAATAAGCAGAAAACATATGACCCAGTCTATACAGAGGGTGCCTTTACGATGGATCTTCTCAAAGTTTGGGGACAGAGAGTGGTGGAAGGTTGTTAGTTGCCCTTTCAAAGTTTCCACCACCATGGCATCAGAGCCATGGCCACAGAGAAAGCGTGTGGACCCGGGTGGCCCGATCCTTCTAGGAGAAGTAGGTGCTGAAAGACGTACTCACTGTGCAGACTCCAGAAGTGATTCTGACCTGCCGTCCCCCTACAGCACTCAGTCTGGAAGTTAGGGCCTGGAGGGGCTGCAGAATTTATGGAAGCGGACCTTATTTCCTGTGATCCCAAGGACAGACAGAAGATTTTACTAAGAGGGGTCAAGACTGGATGACTTCTGGGGCTCTCCCAACTCTTACAGTCTTGGGTGCCATAGCTTTCAAACTGTGAAATAACTACAAGCTATTACTTACATGACACTATATGTACTATGGGGTAGGCACTGTTTATATCTTTTAATCTATTACTTCTTTAACCTGCACAACAGCCCTAAGAGGCAGGTACTATTGGGCCCTTATTTATAAATGAGGACATAGATGCACAGAGAAGTAAAGAAACTTGCCCAAGGAGCAGAGATATCAGAAGAAGAGCCAGGATTTGAATCCAGGCAGTTTGCCTCAGCCTCACAATCTTAACCACCACTCTCCAGTGTTGACATCAATCAAAATGGAATCTTTCCATCAAAACTAACTCTCTCCTCTCCCATTGCTCTTTCTTTGTTTAAAGCAGATGTAGATTAGATCATCTTTTACAAAGACCATTTCCAACGAACACACTGCTTTTAGACATGGTGCCATCACAGTATCCCAGAATGTGTATCTTAAATAAGCAGAGTCGTTCATTAATTCGACAGATAGTGAGTAAACACTGCCTCTCTTAATTACGGAGCTGGGAAGAGAGGAATGAATGAAACATGCTGATATTGGTGCTTTTAGAGTTAGTAGGTAAAATAATGTGGTGAGTAGAAGAGTCCTTACATGATTTTTATTTTTAAAATTTACATGATGTCGTATTATTCCTTGATGGCATTAAATAACAAAGTTTTCGGTTCCTTCAATTGCTTCCATCTTTCTAATTGAGGGATTTCTGCTACTCACCGCACAACATTTCTTTCTCAAGTTGGTATTTTCACGACTGGAGTGTGGTAGGAATGAGTGTTCTGAAATAGTGCGTCCACGGCCCGTTTATAACACCAGTCAAGAGGCAGAAGGAATGGCCAGGTGATTTAAAGCTTGAAACCTGGATGCCTAAGCACTTTAAGTGAACTCCCTAAATCGTACAGGCCCTCCTTTATTACCTATTAAAGCTTGGCAGGACCAAACCACTGCATGGCATATTTTAAAATTTAGGGACTTGTGTTGTGAAAAGTCCAAAGATCCACAAAAGAAGTGTTTGTTTTATCTAGAAGAAAGTGAAATGAAGTCCGTCTTGATATCCCGTATCCTCCGCCGTTAGGTCCAGTGGCTACAGAAGGCTGCGTCTACTGGCACATTTTGCTGAATTTCCCTCTTTATTCCACCCCCACTGTCACTGTCTTCACTCAAGATGTTGTCTTTCTCTCCTAACTGGTGAAACCGTGCCAATTGCTTCCTCTCTACAGTATCACTCTCCATTTAATTTCCATGTTGCTGTTAAATGTTTCGAAATCACAATCGTAAGGATTTGATTCTCTCACCTTCTTAGAGCCATTGAACGGTTATTACCTTCACAAGAGTTCAAACACCTTAGCAGAAGCACACAACAGTCTTTATATTTCATGTCCTAATGAGTTCTTGGTCTTCCTCTCTGACCTTGCCCCTTTTAGCATCCTGAATTCCAGTCATGCAGAAGCTGTGCTAAGACATTCCGTTATCCCCAGCGTGCTTCACACATGTGGTATCTGAGCTACTTGAAGATATTCAGCCCCCTTTTCTCTTACCTACAATCTATGGGTCCCATGAAAGTGTCCTTTCACTGCCTCATTAGTCCAAGTTGGATGTCGTCCATTTGTTTCTGTATCTCCTTGGGCAAGCCTACGTCATTGCCTCTGTCACACTATGTTACGATCCTCTACCTAGGCTTCTGTCTTCCATGTTCACCTGTAAACTCTCTGAGGGAAGAGACTGTGCTTTATTTCCTCTGCTCCCTAGTATTTTACACAGTAATTGGCATAATGATGAAAGCACTTAGTAAAGGCTTGTTGAACAATCAAATAGACTTCTAAATTAACGAATGAAGATGATAGTCATTTTCCAAGGTGTGAAAGCGAATAACACTTCATTGCAATGCCCTTCGTGGGACCCCTGTATGCCAAGATGCTGTTCATCTGGCTGTCCCAGGCTCACCTGCGTACACCAAAGGTGCCTCAAAAGCTTTTGGTCCACATTCATTTTTAAAAGATATTTTGGCTGAGTGTAGAATTGTAGAATTATAATTTGAGCATATTTTTCTTTTAGCACATTAGAGATATTTCACTCTCCTCTTGTGAAATAATTTTTGTGTTTGATTTTATCTTTCTCTGTATAGAAACAAAGCTGTCTTTAAGATTTCTTTTTTCATTTTTGGTTTTCAGCAAGTTGATTATGATGTGTTTTTTGCTGTGCTTTTATCCTTCTTCTGTGAAGTTTATTAAACTTCCTGGATCTATGGTTTTATAGGTTTCACTAAATACTGATAACTTTGAGCCACTGTTACTTCATATTTTTTTGCCCCCTCTCCCTTTATGGAAATCAATTAGACATTTCTGGCTACTCGAAATTTTCCAAAACCTTCTTGAAGCTATGTTTATTCTTTGTGATCTTTTTTTCTCTCTGTACTTCATTTTCAATAATTATTATTGCCACATCTTCAAATTTACTGATCTTTTCCTCTGAAATATGTAACCTCCTGTAAATCCTTTCCTGTTAATTTTTATTGGGTTGGCGAAAAAGTTTGTTTCTTGTTTTTTGTAAGGGGGTTCTAGTAGTGCTTAGTTGTCTTTAACTTCATTTGAAACTATTTTGTTAGATTGTATTATGACAGCTGTCATATCAGGGTGCATTTTAAAAAAACTTATCAAAACTGGTGAATTTTTGTGTAGCCATTTTAATGTTGAAGATGGAAGAAAATAAGCAACATTTTCAACATATTATGCTTAATTATTTCAAGAAAGGTAAAAACACAACTGAAATGCCAAAAAAAAAAAGATTTATACAGTGTATGGATAAGGGGCTGTGGATCGAGCATGTCAAAAGTGGTTTGCGAAGTTTTGTGCTGGAGATTTCTTGCTGGACAGTGCTCCGTGGTCTGGTACACCAGTTGAAGTTGATAGCAATGTAATCAAGACATTAACTGAGAACGATCAACATTACACCACATAGCAGATAATCCGACATACTCAAAATATCCAAATCAATAAAGTTATTGGTTAAAATGGAAAATGTGACTTTTATTTTTCAGACAAAATTCTATGGTCTTTTTGACCAACACAATAAATTTCAGATACTGTATTTTTATTTTGTAAATTTTCATTTGGTTCCTTTTAATATCTTTTTGTTGTCTTCACTTTAGATTGTTGCTGGACTCTAGTTTATCAGGCTCTTTGATGGACAACACATACCCATTGATAGCATTTTGCCTTAGTCGTGTAACAGTTTGTGTTTAGATGTACCTTTGCACGCTGTGTCAACATTTCTTGAAAAAAATGTGTGGCACTGCTTCGTTGTACACGAGGTAGCCATGCTGTCCACATACCACATTGCTATCTCTCTCAATCAAAATAAAAAACAAACCCAGTATTCTTTTGTAGGGAAAATATGTATTTTATTTATGGTTGTTATGAGTCAAATACCTATGTTGATTATTGTTTAGTCGTACAGTTTAAATTTGAGCTAAATATAGCAGTTCTAATTAGTAGGACTATATACCATTTATTAATTTTTTTCTCATTTAAATGGTCTCATCTGATACCTGCAACAGTCCTATGAAAAATGATATCCCCTTCTAGCCTTTACAGTCCCCTCTTTAGATCTGGTGACCCAGAACTCAGAAAGTATAAGGGATTGCACAGTGTTTATTATCTTACTGGGTTTTTTTGATACTTAGTGCAGACTTCTATTTTCAAAAATGTTATCCTGTAATGTTAACTATATTAACAGGAGGTAAAATAACAGTACAAAAATGTATTCATTCTACTGTCACACCACAAACATGAACAGCTATTGTTACAGATGCCCTTCTTTGCTTTTGTGCCTGTGTGTGTGTATGACTCACGTTTATATCCCATCTATAGCAAAGACAAACGTTAGTGGAACTATTCAGCTTGTGTGCCTTTGTTCATGGCGGCGGAACCTCGCATCGTCAGTTCAGCTATCTTTCCGGGAGACAGTGTGGCGTCTCCAGACACGACTCGTAATGTGAGGTGTTTGCACAATGGAGGCTCTAGGTATTGAAAGTTGATTTGGAGCCCTCCGAGACTTCTGTAGTGAAATGGTGAATTCAGAAATATATATAAAAAAAAGAATTCTCTGAAAGCCCATATAAATTTAATATATAAAAAGAACTCTCTTTCAGAAATTATTGATTCTTTGTTGAAACACATTCTAGTAACCTTGGTTTCCAGATTTCCTAAACCAGACCCCATTTAAAGCACAAAATGTGAGGAGGATTGATAACCGCATCATTTTCACCGAGTATTTATTGATTAGATGAAGCCCTCTCGAACACTCTGCTGCTACAAAAAAATGTAGAACACATGGTCTTGTCTTCAAGGGTCTTAGATTTAGAAAACCTTGACACATATAAAAATAGTACAAAGTAGAACACTCAGAACATCAAAAGAGAGTTACAGAAACTTGTTTCCAGGTTTAATAAGAGGGAAGACAATGCCAGACTGAAGTCTGAAATTGAAAAGTGAGATAGAAAGTTGAAACAAACACGAAGGAGCTGTGTCTCACCTCGCACTGAACTGTGAGGCCAAGCTGGCTTGTTGCACAGAGACCGCAGGGCCTGGACCACCTCAGTCCCACTGTTTTTAGGGCTGTCATAACATCTGCATACAGAGAGTGGGGAAGTAAGCTATTTGGTCATTGTTGTTGGTTCATGCATGCCAATTGGGTAATTAATGTTACTCCGTTGTGATTGGTTAGCTAATGCCCATATGAATTGCAATCTAGCCTAGTGTTCATGAGCATGGGCTCAAAAGTCAAACGGCCAGGGCCCGAAGTCCCAGCTTCTTTTGTTGTATGTTTGGACCTGTTTTTAACCTGTCTGAGCCTCCTTGTCTTCATTTAATAAAGATGATAGGCATCACTTCATCAAGGAGTTATTGTGAAGACTGAATGAAATAGAATTTGTAGAGCGCATAAAACAACACTTGATGCATGAATTTTAATACATGCTATTTCTTAATAATAAAAGCAAGTATGTTGATAACAGCTATGTATGTGGCATGATTCTAATTATTCTTTACATCTATTAATTCACCAAATCATTGTATCAACTCTAGGAGGGAGACACTGCTGTTATCCCCATTTTCCATTGAGAAAGCCCAATCACAGAGATATGAGTAAGGTGACCACGGACCTGCCTATTTAAGTAGCAAAGCCATAATTTGACCCAAGTGCTTTATCCCTAGGGCCTTTGATAATGGTACCACCACAATATCGTTCACAGGAAAAGATATAGATATTAGAGTGACATGAAAATATAATGTCACTAATTTCTGGAGGCAGTGATTACCTTTTTCTCAGAGGATTCAATCAAAAGACATACAGTTAGGAGACTGAACCAAA
>PVKM010036810.1:0-14662 GCA_004027735.1 Carollia perspicillata | reverse complement strand
TCTGAGGTCAAGGTTCTTCAAGCTGGATTCATTCTGAGGCCTCTTCTCTTGGCTTGTAGGCGGTTGGCATCTCACTGTGTGCTCATATAACTTTTTTTGTACAGGTATCTGTGGGAAGAGAGCAAGCAAGCAAATGAGCTCTCTGGTGTCTCTTTTCATGAAGGCACTAAACTGATCAGGAGGGCCCTCCTTGTTAGTTTATCTAGTCCTAATTACTTTTCAAAAGCACCATTGCATTTGGGGTTAGGGCTCCAGCATATGGATTATGGGGGAACACAATTCAGTCCCTAACACCTGCTGTAACTGCAGAGGAAGAGTGCCTAGTACAATGGGTGCTCGGGAATTGTTAAATGAATTCATAATTAGAAAAAAGTATCAAATATTTACTAATTTTTTTAACTTCCCCAGAAGTTTTACCACTATTAAATTTGACTGACAATTAATGTACTATAGAAAAGTCTCCAAAAACAGAGCAGCTGGTTATTTATAGTCCTGTTCTAGAACTTTAATACAGACCTAGTAAAATATAAATTTCATATATTATTTGGAAGCTTATAACTAAAACATACGCTATATGGATTTATAACCTCTAGTGTTTATGGTTAGATGAATGAATAAAAATTGTGGTATGTATATTTATCAATGTATAAATTAAGAAATTGTATATATGTGTATATGAACCCATATGGAATATTATTCAGTCACGAAAAGAGTAAAACCTTGCCATTTGCACAACATGGGTGGACCTTGAGGGTACTTGCTAAGTAAGTCAGACAGGGATACATAAATACCATATGATCTGTGTTACATATAGAATCTAAACAAATGAACAACAAAGATAAACAGGCTCATAGATATGGAGAACAGATTGGTGGTTAAAAAGGTGAGGGGCTAGGAGTGGGTGGAGTGGATGTACTCTTTTTTAGTTTAAGTCTATTGAATACATTTTTAAATGTAATTTTTCAAAAGAAAGAAAAAGGAATAAGGACAAAAAGGGAGGAAGTTTAGCAGTACTGATTTTTTTTAAGTAAAAGAAAAAAGCAAGGCAATGTACAATTTGAGAATAAAGTGGAAAAAATGAATTTGGTTTGAATTCAGATCATTACACCATACCGAGGAGAACTCAAACAATGCAAATTAGAAATACGACACTGTATTCGAAAGAACGTTTCCCCGCAGATGTTATAGCTGAATGTACAGTCTACCCTGACCTCCCCTCCGAGTGCCAAGGCAACACAGAAGGGATTGAGAGAAGGGAACGGACAATAACTGGGAGTAAAAAACAGAGAAATCACAATGGGACGCCTATTATCGGGCCAATTATTATTTCACTTAATTACTTGATTTCCTTTAAAATAGCTTTAAAAACTATCCACTTATCTCGTCTCTCCGTATATTCTCTCTGGAGTTTTGTGTTGGTCAATATTCTGATGCAGAGAACAGATTCCACTCTAGACAGTTGGAATGAAAGGATTTATTACAGCATGTCAGATGGCTTACAGAATTATTAAGGTGGTTGAATAAAAATCTGTAGCATGAGATCCCAGAATCTATTCTCACCTCTATTCTGCAGGACCAGACTTCCAAAAGGAGCTACTTCTGCCACGACCAGGAAACTGCTTGTCCAATCAGGAGGCCTCCCTTATCATGTATAAAAATATGGGACTGCCTCAGTGGAAGCTGCTTAGTTAGCTGCGGTTACTGGTTCCAGAGCAACATCACCATGCTCCAGTCGGAAAACCTTATGTGAAAAATCAAGCAGCTGCCATTAAGGCTCAGGGTCTCACACCATGCTACCTTTTCTACTATTAAGAAGTTATTTCCGCTAACTCGGCAAACCTCAGAGACAGAGTGTGGCTCCAGAACTGTGCCACATTTGCTACAATCCACACTGATAAAATACATGCCCAAGATCCTATTTATCTCCGTTCACATTTCAGGTCTTGTGCGATCTCATCTGATGTGGAACCTGAATGAAACTTGGATTACCAGCTGCAGAGGGGTTGGAGAAATTTTTGTTTTAGCTTTTGCTCTCCACAGGAAAGGGAAGTCACACTAGAAGAAAACTCGAATAGCTATTCTGAGCCCAAGCTCAATAACTGCGTTAAAGTTTACTCTTACTACCCCACGTTCATCTTTAGAAATTTCAAACTTATCCTTTGTTATACAGAGAATTATATATTTGGTCTATTTTTGAGCATATAGTCCCAAAGTCTAGAACATTCCTACTGCAAATAAGTGCTTAATAAATACCTATTCACTTCTTTAAGAAGACGTATTGTACAGATTTACAGCCTAGGGTCCAGGGAGAAGGCCAAGGCACTGCGGCCAGGCACAGTGCTCCATCTACAGCAGTCTCTGGTCCCACCGCTGACTTCCGTATAACATGGCGGCTATAGAACTCTTGTTAGTAAACCATCTCTCTCAAATAACGTTGAGAAACGAGCTAAGGAAAAGCAAGAAATAAGGTCCTCTGCTCTTCCAGGAAGATTGGAGATAGAAGGAAGTTAAAAATGAACTGTAGCCATGGGGATGTTTGGAGGGTTTTCCTACTCATCATTTGCTTTTCTTGTGATATTCAGATTGATGCTCCTCATGAAATCCATTAATTGACAGTATCATGAAACCCTTTCTTTTATCATCTATACTTTTGTGTAGACATGCGCCTATTTTTTATTCTGGCCACTTAAGAACAGTGTGATTTACTGAGTTAATCAGGAAAATACAATCATAAAACTGAAGAGGCATTAATAATTCTAGTGGGTGTTTTCCAGTGTTTTTGAACATTAGCCTCTGAGGAGTCTCTTTAACATGCCCACACATACAGATACTCATCTATAAACCCCTGGACACCTTTGCAATTGTGCAACAGAATATTACTCAGTTCTCGACCTTTCCAAGAAAACCTCCAGAGAACATCACTTCATATTTGCAAAGAGATGGCAGTTGCCAATCACTGCTCTCCTCAATGCAGAGATATCCAGAATCATCTCAAACCTGGTCTCTTTACGTGTTAGAAAGGAGTTCAATTCAGTGAATCACTCAGGATGGTTAAAACCTCGTAGGATTCAAAAGATGTAAGGAACTTAATTATACGTACAATTCTTATATAATTTACTTAGGGCAGTGATGCTCAAAGTTTCCCTTTCCTTATTCAAAATAAACAAAAAATTTGAGTCAGGCATTTATTTTCTATTTTCATTTTGAGATATTGTTTTCTCCGTTTTCTGTAGGTAGGATGAAAGGGGGCATACTAATGCAATTATTGTGAAAATGAATTACACTATAATCATTAACTACTACTGGAGAAAGGGAGGCATGGGGAACGAGGCAACATGTCTTATTTAAGGAAACTTAACCGGAAGACGTAGGTGTTGTTTTGAGTTACGATGCCACTTGCTGCTTAATTCCTATACGGTTATTTTTATTGATACATTTCTTCTCCTTCCAGTTTGAGTAGCACTAGTTTAGCATTATGAATTTATAGCATCTTTTTGCTTAGAAAAGAAATGGTTTCATAATCAAATATGAGGATCTACAACAGAAAAGAACTTTTTTGTTCCTTGATTTTTTCATCTGCCTTGCATATAAACACACAAATTAAAATTAAATAAATGGCTACAGAATTCATAAATGTTTTGTTCAAAGCTGTCAGTGTAGATGCTTGTAATGAATCAGTGAACTCTAATATAAGTTATGTAAAATGACAAGAGAAGTCAATGATACTTTTTGTTATAGCATTCATTCTTTTTCTTCACTACTTTGTTTGCTAGCTGCTGTAGCATCAGAGCTCATTGTACTGATCAAATACAAAACAAAACAAACAAAATGAACAAATATTTCAGAATGTGGTTTCTTGGTATCTAATTCAGATAATTAATGCTATTCTGTGAGTGACTCCAAGAATCAATTTGGATATTTCTTTAATTCATTTCAAAGAGTATTTTTCTTAATTGAAAATTGTATGACCTACGTCAGAAATACAGACTTGAACTGCTGTGCAGTTCAACATGTGGTCTTCATTTCCAGTACCCTATTTCATTCTCACAGTGCGTGTCTGATGGCAGAAAGGGCAGGTGAGATACACCTGTTTCACACAGGCGTTGACCAAAGGAGGAAAAGAAGCGGAGCATGGCAGAAGTCACATAGCTAATAGAGAGGGGGATCAGGATTTGAGCCCAGATATTTGCAATATATTCTTGCCTCTCCTACCTTAAGGTACTATGATTGTAATGGTCATACTGCTGAGATAAGTCAAAGGTTGTTTATCTGGCAACCTAAATTACTCAGAAGACTGACTGGATATTTCTGGTTGCTTTACAAATTGAGACATGACTGGAGTGTCACTGAGGAAGACAGCATAAAAACTACACTTCTAACAATGCTCCTTATTGCGGGGCACTGAGACTTGCTCCCATTTCTTTAATCTGTAATCTGAGAAATGTTTCTTGAGTCAAGAGTTCCCAAAATGTGTGTTTTTTTTTCCTTTGGAGAATATAATCACTCTTTGGAAATATAGACTTTATTGATTCTTCATATCTTGCTATATTTCAAATTATTTTCCTCAGGACTAAAGAATCTAAAGTTCTCAATTCTCCTCCCTAGTGATATACAAGGTGTACTTTAATGATGTTAAAATTATATCCGACTGTATCTACTATTATCTCAGGCTTTCTCCTTCATTATGTATCTGAATTAGTTATCTGAGAATATGGACATTACTACTATACCTAAATAGTCAAGCATATAAGGTAGTCATGGTATTATTAAATGCTAAGTGAACCTTCTAGGTGTGCAGATCTCTTATTGCTTGAGCTCAGTATATTAATTTGAAGCCATTTTTCAGGAATGTAGGCTGTGGGTATGTGTGTGTGTGTGTGCACTCTGGAGGTGCTATTAAATATCTCAATTATTTTTTTGAATTTTGCATAAACATACTCAACTTAGCATACATGTACACAAAGTTTCTTATTCACCCAAGAATTAAGCTGATATGAAAAATTTATCTGCACAAAGCCCTTACTTACTTTAAGTGGCTGGTTTTGGCACACCTTCGTGGTCGCAGAAGGCACGCGAGGATCTTGGCCACTGGAAAGCAGGCTTCCAGCAACAGGGAATTTGGCAACAATCACAACTGGACATGTTGGCTCCTCTACAGGTGCAGGGGGCCCTTGTCTGGCCCAGAGGCTGACAGGTCGCATGTGCTGGGGAAATATTTGTTGAATAAAAGAATGATTGACCCACTAGCTGATTTGGAGGCCTTATCTGTCCTACTGCTCCATTAACTCTCTCTACCGCTCAATAACTTGTAGTCAGTGGGGAAAAACCGGGAGACTCTCTTCCCTAATAAATGCCAAAAGCATGTGAGTTATTGTAGTTTAGCCAAAATCATTAATTCTCTCTGGAAGAGAGAGCAAATAGAGGAGTGTGACCGAAGCTGGTAAGAGCTCACCGAAAGGAGAGACAGAGTTTGGAACTGCGATGAGCTAGCAGTAGAAGGCCCTGGGCCAATGGATGTTCAGGGTGCGTGTTCTGCTCAGTTTAGAGCAATTCAACAGTTGCTTATCCTGTGTCTGGCACTGGACATTGTGTTTGGTGCTGGGACTACAAGGGGTCTGAAATTCAGGTAATAGGATATATTTATATTTAAACAGTATTTTAGTTGCATATTGAAATAAATATGCTCAGTATGTTTTTCTTTAACCTCCAGGAATCTTTCTAGGTTAAGTACCTCTATATTTAAAGTAACATAATCTAAATAAAAGTACAATACATTGCTTTCCTATTTCCAAAATTTTTCAGACATTCTGCACTGTATAACAAATGGACCTATTGCTTTAAACATACTGAACATATTATTTCAAAATATACATCTACTTAAAGTAAGTTAATCCTATGTTCTCTAACTTTTATGCTATCCTAAACGAGATTTATATAGATAGATTCCCAAGGAGCTTCAGTCTAAAAGAAGAGAAGGATGGGGGGAAACAGCATTACACAGACTGAGAGCCGTGATAGAGGATATATAAGGAGTGGAAGTGGCCTCCTACATAAGCAAGGGATCATTACCTTGCAGGGGATGTAGAAAAAAATGAGGGAAGAATTCACAGGTGTGGTGCTGCTTGAGCAGGGTTTGGGGCACTAAATAGGCACTTACCAAGAGGACGAGGGGAGAAGGAGTTCCAGGGAAAGGATGGGCGTAATGCAGAAATACAAAGGCAGGAGACAGCATCGTTTGCTCAGGTGATTACAGCTAGTTTAATATTGCCTGAAGTTTCAATGAGAGGCAGCACTGTGGGCCCTGAGCAGTAGTCAGGGGCTAATCATGCAATATTTTGGTTGTCACTTCAATGTTTCACATTTTATTCCATACAGTTGATGGGAATTCGCAAATGCTTTCCAGTGAGGAAATAATTAGTTCAGAATGGTTGAGGAAAGGCAGCATTCCAAATGGTCCTTACGCAGCCTCCCAACATCCCTAGGACTCAAGAGTAGATTAAGAAGGAAAAGATCCAAAGAAAAAGTGGAAGTCAGAAAGTTATAAGCAGGCTAAATCTACTTGTTTAGTGGCAATGTGTGACCCTCTGTGCTCAGTGCTGGAGGCTGAGGATGGAAGAACAGTGGCCTAGGAATTTTTCGTACTATAATTCTTCCATTCTCCAGAACAACAGCAGAAACTGTTTCAGAATAATTCATTATACTCCATTTATTGTCTCTCCTTTTTCCTATTTCTCAAATATCAGCAATGGGGTGGCATGGGCACAAGGAAGGGGAAGAGTGGAAGAATGGTAGCATTAGGTGGTAGAATATCCATTTTGCTTTTTCCCTCATGTCAAGCTTTCGCTTTAGCCATGGGAGTTACTGGCAGCACAGAAAATGAAGCTCCAGGGATCATGTGCAGGTCTTATTTTAGGGACTTGTTGTAGCCTTCTGCCAGCAAACCTATCTAGGTTTTGTTCCCTTTTATTTATTTATTTTTAAAAATTATTTTCCTCACCCAAGGAATTTTTTTTAATTGCTTTTAGAGAGAGGGGGAGAAACATCGATGAGAGAGAGAGAGTAGCATCAGTTGGTTGCCTTCCATACACAGCCACCAGGACCAGGGATCATAGGAGCTTGGATGGGGAAGAACTGTCAATCTAGGCATGTGCAGCCCACCGGAAATCGAACCTGCAGCTTTTGGGTTATGGGATGATGCTCCAGCCGAACTAGAGCCACGTGGGCCTGACCAGCCAAGGCTTTCTCTTTTGTTTTTAATCTTGGAGTTCTTACCAGTTATCAGAAACAAAACAACTGAGCTTCATTTGGTTTCTCTCTCCTTCTGGCAGAAAAGGTACAACAGTCAAATATCCAGAAGGCAAGAAATTAGAAGGGGAAGCTAAGGATGATCAAGACTGGACTGTACTGTTATTGTAACTGTTGGATTATTTCCACTCTTTGACTCCTCCTGGACCGAGCTGATGTGGTTTGGGTGGTAGAAAGGACACTGGGCAAGGAATCAGGAGGTGGCTTTCTGGATCTCATTCTGCAATTAATGAACTGTGTATCTTTGGACGAATCACTCCTTTGGGTTTGTTTTCTGACCAGGAAAAAGAGAAAGTGTGATTATATCAATGCTCCTCAAGTTCTGCTTTGTAGCAGACTCACCTTAGGTGGTTCCAAAGTGTACAGATTCCCAGATCTGACTGGAGAATATAGATTCGTGGCTGGGCCTGCAGACTGGCTCATCTCTGGGTGTCACCCCTGCCATGCCACTTACTAGCACTGTGACCTCGAACCAGTGTTTTCAAGTCTGCAATATTTCATTTTTCTCAACTGTAAATCAGAGATAATAATAACAGTATCTATCTACTTCATATTGTCTCTGGAAGGGTAAAATGATATAATGCTTTTAAAACCAGTATATTGCCTGTCTCATGCTAAGCATTCAACAGGTATTATGTTATCATTTGTGTAGCCTACAGAGTATATATGGGTGTGTGTATGTGTGTATGCTTGATGTAGGTGTAGGTGCTTCATAAATGTCTGTTGAATAAGGGAAGTGTAACTGAAGGTTTTCATTTAACGACATTTTCTTTTGTCTTCAGATCTTAAATTCTTTTTTAGCCCAGGAATTACTTCCCCAAGAAAGGTAAAGATAGCTTGAGGAAAGTGTTTTAAATGTTGTGCTCAATCTTCCTCCTATGCTTACTCTTAGACTCACGAGAGCCTCATGATAATTTAAAAAATAATTAAATGATTAAAAAAAGTCCCACTAGAGTGGCTGAGAGCAGCAGGAAATGAGTTTCGGGGACTTCGTTGGCAGGATCCAGTCTGCCACTATACAACACAATGACTCTCACCTGGGTGTGCATCTCCATTTTATCTCACAAGATTCCATGAAATTCTCAAAGTCACTGTCACCGCAATTGATTTTCGAATCACAAAGAAAAGCAATATTCCACTTTCCTTGTTGTTGACCAAGCAGAAAACAGAACAATGTAACTTTAAAACTTGAAAATCAGAGCTATCAATAATAGACAGTGAGCTTCTATCCCCCATTAACCCACTGATAGAAACGTTCTGTGCGCATTGAACTGTGTTTTTTCGGTGGTGGTGGTGGGTGGTCCCTCTCCAAATTTTCAGCGTGTGATTCTCCCTGTTTTCAGGGAGAGGAGTTAGCAGTCTACTACCAGCAGAGAGGAAATCGCCACGGAATCTCTGGAGGTGGCCTCCTAGAAAGATCGCTCAGGAGGGGAGGAGCCCTGATTGTCCTGGAAGAAAAGCAAGGCCCCATCCGGGAAGTCATGGCTTGCCGAGGCGGGGTGGGGGGGTGGGGGTTGGCCTCTCTGGGTCCTCGAGGTGGCAAACGGGGGAATGGCCAGGTCCGAGCTGGGGCCTGCGCGCCTGACTCGGACTCAGTATGTGCAACTGAAAGATGCACAGCCAGATGGACACGCGTGGGCTCTGGCCTCGCCCCACCACTCGCGTTTACGGGGCTGAAACTGACCAGGGACCATCCTTGCTTTTCTCCTGCAACGGCTGTCTGGGGTCTGCTCCTGCACTGACTGGCGCCGCCGGGGGTCGGGAGCCCTTGGGCCTCCGCTGGGCGCGGCATCCCCTCCCCCAGAGCCCGCGCTTCCGCCCGAGACCCGGCGGCGGCAGTGACCGTGGCCGCGGCGCGCCTTCCGCTTGCGCCCGGGAGCTGCTGTCTCTCGCCTGCGCCCCTGTGCGTCGAATCCACTGACTGAGGGAGTGGCGAGCTCCGGGGCGCAGGGGCCCCGCCACACGCCGGAGACCCCCTGGGAGCAGGACGATGGGAGGGTTTGGCTAGTTTCGCGGCCGCAAGGGGTGAGCCACTCAGCACCTGCGGCCGCTCGGGAGCTGGGACTCGGCGGGGCCATGGCCGGTGGCTGACTCCTTGGCGAGCTAGGAGGGAGAACGAAGCCAGTGGAGCCTCCTTCGTTTCCCAGACTCGCAGCGACACTGGAGGGCCCGACCCTCAGGGCGGACGGGCGGGCGGGACCTCGGAGGAGACCCGCTGGATCCCGGATCTACTGCTCCACGGGCTGATTGGGACCAGTGCTGTGACTCTCTCGGGGCTGTCTTCCCGCTGAAAGTGTGGTGTGGAAGCCGATTCTCCCCTCCCTCCCTTCCCCTGCTCACCTGCGTTCGACTAAAAGAGCCAAGGCAATTATAGACAAGAGTGAACAAGTTAGGATACTGCAATGTGTGTGTGTGTGTGTGTGTGTGTGTGTGTGTGTGTGCGCGCGCGAGAGAGAGAGAGAGAGAGAGAGAGAGAGAGAGAGAAGGAGGGAGAGTTGGAAGGTAGTGGGTAGGACAAAAATAAAATTACAAATATCTCGGTAGACAATAACACAGGTTCCCAGCCTGCTAGTGGTCTCGGCTATGTGCAAGTAGAGACACATTTTACACGTTTAGTCCTAGTAAAATTTCACATGTGCAGGGATCAGTGGTAGTCCAGCGTATCCGCCAGCTTCCTTCTCAGGATTCGCTTTTCCGAAGCATATCCATATTCCCCCCAAAGGGATCGGAAGAGTGAGATGCAGTCGGGAGGCCATGCCTGGACACAGCTGAAGCGGTTTTCAGGGAGGGCGGTCTTTGTCACCTCCGCAGCAGAAGTCACTGGACGCGGATCAAGGTGTAATGTGAGGGGACGGACACTTCAGGGGCTTGGGAAAGCCCCGCGCAGTGCTCTAATGAATGTCCCCGTCCCGACCGAGGGCAAATGAGGCGGATTGGTGAACAGGAGGCGGATTGGTGAACAGGAGGGTGGAAAAGAGAAACTGAACCTGGAGGTATGCGGGACCCGTCCCTCCGTTCCGCCCTTTCCCGGCGTTCACTGAGCCAGCGTCAGGTTCCTCTTCACAATCCAACATCCTCTCCTTCACTTGCGAACACTTGCATTAAAAGGCGGCAGTCGGAAGCGGCTGTCTGCAGAAAGCAGGCTCCCTGGGAGTCGACTCGCTACTGCGTAGTCGTGGAGTGTATATACATATATATACACATATATTTATTCAAGAGGCCCCTTCCAGTTGATTATAAACAGGTTCGGGTTATTGTTCGCCTCACCACCGATAGGGGGCAGCAGATGCCCTGCGATGCCTGGCGACGAGCTGGAAGAGCGATCTGTCCCTGCCAGTCCGTCTCAACCCATTGCTTGGGGTACAAGGCGGAGCTACCGTTTCTTCGTTCACCGCAGCAGCTCCGGGCATCCGGCCTCGGACCCTGGGCACCTGTGGGCTTACCTGCCCATGGGGTGGGGAAAGCCATCTGTACACCAAGCAACGCCTGTAACCTTAGCGAGCGTACAGCATTAAAAAAATCAGATGTGTGCAAATACTATGATTAATATGCAGGCATTAGAAAGTATCACAGAATCTATTGACGCCTTTGATTGGTTTTTAAGTTTTCTCGATCGATAAAGAATTTAAAACTACGAGTACCACAATCTGTCTGAGTAATGATGGTGGTCGGGGGGAATGTCTGCTAAATTTTTAATTTTAAAAGAGCTTCTCTCATTAGAAGTTGGGAACTACTACTGATCCATCGAGTCCTCAGATTACTGTGGTCAAGATTCCAAGGCACCTGGGAGGGGCCGCTGGGAGGACTTGGCCAGTTCCGCCTGGGTGTGTGTCTGCAACACGGGAAGACGTCTGTCTGCAGTGCAGCGGGTTCCGCGCGGAGCCAGGGCAGCTCGGATTGGATCAAACCAGAGATTTGCCCGCGGCCGGCTTTTACCGAAAACCTACCTCGCTTGGTAGCCCCAGCACTCGATTTCTCAGAACTGCCAGAGAGGTATTATGTAGCTTCTCCAAAGCTTGTATTTTCTCAGCGCTGAGCACTCCCCACCCACCATTAAAAATACATTTGTGAATATATATATTTTTTGAAGAAAACAAAAATGTAAAAATTTAGAGACTGGTTACTACAGTCATCTCTAAATAGCTTTTAAAAGTCATAGAATACTTTTTAATGAAAAAGTATTGTACGTAATAGTAACAAAGTTGTGCCCTTACTGTATAAATCTCAGACCCAATTTAAAACCCAGATTAATTCCTGAAGTGCCTTTGGAAGGTGGAGAAGAATTCCAAGCTCTTATTTATATAATCTATTATAACATGACACTAAACTTTTAATTTTGTTACAGTTAAATACCTACTTTAAACTTTTTTTTCAACACCATAGCAGATTGTAGAAATTCAGCCACAACTGCTGCGGATGGGAAGAGTTTTAATAGCACGCTTGACAGAAATGTCCATATCATGATGTAAGAATATAGCATCTTCCCAATATAATGATGAATGCTAATTAAAGTACTATGAAATTTATGGGAATATATTAAATTTGTATTTGAGAGGGATGAGGAGGAATCAAGAAGAGAAGGAAAGAACTGACTTGTGGTCTAGGTGGGGGAAAGAAAGTGAATAAATGCAGGTGTTGGATTCCCAAATTGGGTTCAAAATCTTAAGAGAAACCAGGGACCCAGCTGCTTCTGTGGATAGTAGGTCCTACAGATGCTGAACTAGGGGACTGGCTGCCTGTGGGTTCTGGGAGCACAGTTCTTTGTGCCTAAAGATAAGCTTCGGCAGTTTTCAGTGTGCCAAGGACCAGCGCTCTTTACCTTCAAGTCCGTGTAAGTGTATTAAGAAGTTGTGCACCGAGCATGGAGGTATGTCTGTTCCAAGGTCTAAAGGTGGCAAAAATCGCACCAGGGACCAACCACGAAAGGTTTCTTTTCATAGAAACGCCAATGGGCAATAACATGAAATGAAATACTGGTGGGTTTTAACCTTTAAAACAACGTATTGTGCTGTAGCACAACTGCATTTATTTGCTTAATAATGACAGCCATCATTTTGGGTGCCACACAGGGGCTATACAAGGCAGATGTCATCAGCTCCCTTTCACATACAAGGAATCTGAGGTTCAAAGAGCGTAAGCTATTTGCTTAAGTTTACACAGCTATTAACTGGAAACAGCCATTTTTTATTTTAGAGCCCAGGTGTTTACACAGTATCTTACTTCAAACCTTCAAACTGCAGCGTATTCCTGTAAGGAACACAAACCCTGGCCTCTGAGATGCCTGGTGGCTGAGCACCCATGGGCAAACCCACTGCTATCACATTTGACACATTGTAAGGCATGTAATGTTGCAGCACGATATTGTACACCTGAAACTAATATAATATTCTACAACAACCATCCATAATTTTTTTTAAAAAGGCCTTTTTAAGCCCAGAAACTAAATTAAAAAAGACACCTTATATGCACAAGGGATTTCAACTTCGAGTTTCTGTATCCCAAATGATTTGTGGAGGTAATAATGGACAGAGAGGATTCTACAACCTATTTTAAAATTGTAGGTATCTATACAGAAATTGCATGATTCAGGGGTGTCCAACCTGCAGCCTGCGGGCTGCATGCAGCTCAGGATGGCTGTGAGTGAGACCCAACACGAAACTGTAAATTTACTTTAAACATTATGAGAGTTTTTTTGTGATTACGTGTTTCAGTGTATTTAATGTATGGCCCAAGACATTCTTCTTCCAATGTGGCCCAGAGATGCCAAAAGGTTGGACACCCCTGCAAGGAATTAAAATTGCATTGTTTTTGCTTTGCCTGGCATTACATGGATGCGGAGCTGTATGGTTAATCTAAAGTAGGAAAATGAATAAAATGTTACTTAATCAATGTAGTTTGTTTGCTAGGCAATAGATATAAGGTCCATGGAGGGTTGTAAATGATAATAAATGTTAAAAAGGAGACTTTGAGCATGAAAAGGAACCACTGATACATCACCAAAGCTCGTATAATCCAGTTAGTTGTTGTATGTGTAGTTATTAATTCTGCCACTTAATAGATCCCTGATTATATGAGTTTTGCTGCATGTGGGGGAATATATGTTGCATTTCCACAATTATAATACATTGTTATGGAAAGTGCACTAAGTGTAAGTTGGTAATATTTAAGTAATTAGCACAGTGCATTTGGAACCTTACAAGACTGAAGGGTAAAGGGTATGTTTGGAGGTTATACAATAGTTGGTCCCATGCAGTTTCCCAAACTTCTCCTGATTGCTCTGTTTTCTCTAGTCTAGCAATTCTCAAATATTTTGGTCTCAGGACCCTAAAACCTTTTTTTATGTAGATTTATGTGAATTTCATTTATTGAATCTCATTGCATTGGCAATTATAATTGGAGAGATGTTTAAAATATTCACCTGTTTCTTAATTTATAATGATATGCTCATTACATATTAACATAAGTGACATTTTTAATGAAAAATAATGATGTTTTCCTGAACAAAATAAATTGAGGAAAGTGTTTTACATTTTGTAAATCAATTTAATACCTGTTTGGACTTAATATCTAGCTGGCTCTAAGTAATTGGAGTCTCACATTTACTTTTGCGCTCCATCTATTTTGTTACATTGTAGAGCCTGAAGTATATTAAGAAAATCTGATTGCAGAGAGATGTATAGTTGAAAAGCGGAGAAGTATTGTAATAGCTTTTCCAGATAATTATGAATATTCTTTGATACTACTCCAAAATTTTTCAAGTGGTAATTTTTAAAAAGTTAGCTGCAATGTGGGATTAAATCCATATAAATATACTGTTACCTTAAAACCCATTGGTCTAAATGATGGACTTCTACCCATGAATGATTTGTAATGTTATTCACTAGTCATTTGGAAACTATTGGTTCACTGAGTTACACAGATCTTCTAAATGTTGAATGATTTCATTACAGAATATCAAAAATATCATATTCATTAATTTTATCATTGATTTCACCTGGAAAAATTTTACATATTAGGATACGATTTTTCCAAAATGCTAATTTTTGCTTGGAAGTTGAAATTTTATTATTGGCAAAAAATACCGTTGGTTGTTTTCCTTGAAGTGGCAGGCTCACTTTGTTTATTTCTGAGAAAATATTTGTCAACTACTTAAGTCTGAATAACCATAGTTTGTCTGTCAGGTGTTCTTTTAAATAAAAATGCTACTGTATGAAAAAAAGTGGCTAGTTCTACTTGAAACTCAGTTGCACCTGTTCTTTCTCTCAAACCATCCATTGTAAGTAGCAGAAACACTTTATCCATCCCATTTCATCCCACAAACCATTAAGAAGGATGTCAAAGACATTCTTTTTTTTAA
>PVKM010036809.1:0-12500 GCA_004027735.1 Carollia perspicillata | reverse complement strand
GAATTCCTGTGAACGGGAGAGGTGAATGTGGCCACCCAGTTCATGGGGCTGTTGGGATAGAAATGCAACAAATGGCCAACTGAGGGAATCTGGGAACTCCCCGTGGGACTCAGGAAAACACACACTGAAGGGACCCTCGACAGGAGGCCACTGGAACAAAGTGTTGGGATGTCCTTGGACACTGCGAAAGAGCAAAGTCCTTTGGTGGGACCAAGCACATTTGACCTTTAGATGGTAAGGTCCTTTGTAATAGTTGCTTGATTTATGACCTGGGATTTCATATGAAGTTTATACTTACTAGGGCCCCTAGCTCACAAGGATTTCATTAAGTGGCACACACAACATACGTGTTCCACATAGAAGGAACAGCTTTGGCAATTTGTGGGCAATAAAATGTTTTCTGTAACACTTTACAATATGTGGGCATTAATGAATGCTGCATGAGAGTGGGATTCTTTGGAGTGACATATTACATTCACATTAATACCAGATGAGTTCATTGTGTGACACACTGTTGCAGCAAATAACATAGGAATTATCGCAGAATTAGAAGATGCACTGCAATTAGACCAGTGTGGTGAGAAGTGACCACCCATCCAGTTGGCAGGTACACACATACCAACACCGTCAGGCCTGGTGTGAGGGAAAATTTGGTGCCAAGTGGCTTGCAGTCCTCTGAGGACATGACACTTTTATGCAAACACGCATGAGAACTTCCCAGAACCCAAGATCCGCAAAATCCCCAAGGGCACTGCTGTGTGAGTTCTCTGCTAACAGGCACCCTCGAGAAAGGCCGGGCATAAACAACTGATATGGGAAATGTACTCAGACATGGTGAGAAATTCAGGGCAGAAGTGAATTAGAAATTCTTGGAAGTAAAAACTATTCAGCAGGGAACGAGGCAGTTTGAGGAGTGTTCCGGAGTGTCCCTCTCTAGGGTGCTGTAAGGACAATCTTGGCATGCAACAGGCTTCCTTATGAGCCCATTCTCCCCCTGCCCCACCCCCACGCTTGAGGACTTGACCTCCCTGAAAGAAGCCAGAGAAATTCCCAGCCCAGGGGCTGTTAAGTTGTCTCCAGAGTGGAAGAGCCTTGTAGCAACCTCTCATTCTGGAGAAGTTCCCAACAAAGAGACCCATGAGACTATGAAATATGTATATATGTTTTTTCTTTTAAAAAGAAGCTCAAATATGCTTTTGGGGCATACTCAAAAGCGCACCAAAATATGATCCCAAACATTACCCATGGCCAGGATACTAGGAGACACGAGAAAGGGAAGTCCTGTGCAATTGCCAAACCTTATTCAGTCCATGAGGCAGCAGCCAGCACAGCCTCCTGAACGGGGCCTGTGCGGTGGGCCTCCCAGCTCTGCTACCAGCTGCTTAAGTGGTTTACTATTTCCGAGCCTCAGTTTTCTCCAATATCAAATGGATTGATTACATGGCTCCACAAGGCTGTCTGTGGGTTTTAATAAACAATCCCTAGCACCTAGCAAGAATCTCATGTGCACTAGTATAACCAGTATAACTGGCTTAACTAATATAACCTCATCTGCCCCTTCTCAGTCCTTCTTCCCTCTCTGTCATCAACCAGCTGCAGTATACAGCTTGCCCCAGCTCATGGGGACTGATACCAGAAGTAGGGCGGCTTTCAAAGACTGCACCATAGGCAGAGAGGATGGCTGAGGGGTGGAGAGCCAAGCTCAGCTACCATCCCAGGTACAAACTATCAAATTGCTGGTCCCAGATTAGAATGGACCATGGAGTCTACATTTCTTTTTTCCATTTTTTGGTCTTCCTATGTGTTATCCTGGCTATGAGTGTTTTTTACAACACACCATTAGCTGGCATGCTTGTATACAATTTGTTGAGCATTTTTGAGCACTCATTGAATACAAGCTTGGTTCCGGGCAAAATAGCAGATAAAGGATTGACCCAGACAAGATCTCTTTACTCAAGAAGCACAAAATCCAGCAGATGAGATAAGACTGCCTCTGAATAAGTTTGCTCCTTACTTGAGGTTCCCAAGGAAGAGTCCGCTAGTTTATTTTTGCAAATGTGATTAAACCAGTGATGTGCTAGCGTATGTTTAACAAGAAGCTCATAGTGTTGAGAGAGAGAACAGGGAGAAGCGGCCTGTGTATGTAGGTACATAGGCTTATTATAAATTTTACTGATCTGAAGGATACATCGCACATAATTTACAAATAAAACTAAGCAAAAATCTTTATTATAATCCCACATAGAAGACTTTTGCCAATTTTTTATGAACTCCTGTATCCATACCCATCTCAGGTTGCAAGTGATGAATGAGTGTAGTTCCAACATGAATAGTGGTTGATATTTTCATTTACATTAATGAGTAAGACAGAAGTGAAAAACGAAGACATATGTCAGAACTACATTCATTCATCAGTGACATGAGTGGCTTCTTTGCTGAATCAGATAATGGTTCTCAAATACTGAAAGAATATTTCCTCAAATGTTTCTGCTGGTCACAGCGTAGCAGCTATAGACATGACACACTTTTAAGTTTAGTCTGCATTATTAACATTTTCCCCATCACTTTCTTAAGTGTAGATAGGCAACAAAACAATAAATCAAGGGCTGGTTTGCAGCATTTGTTGATTGTTGTGGCATAAATATGCCCATCGTGGTCAATTTCAAGCTACCAAGATGATGTCACTGAACGCAGAATTGGGATGAGACAGAATAGCCCACCATCGTATAGCATGTCATCCATACAGAGACGATGGAAATAAATAACCTCATGAGCACGGATAGTAAAAAAATACAGTAAAAGAACTAGGAATTGATGAGTTTAAGTATTTACCTTTGTTTTTAATGAAATTTATTTAACTGTAGCTGTTCCATGAGTTTTCTTCCCAAATCCCAGTGGGCCCACACAGATCTGCCCCACCCTTTTCAGGGGCTGCCTTTCTGCAGGTGTCACCTGAGAGCAAAAGCAGGGCTGGCGTGCTGCTTACCCGCACACGGCTCCTGCCCATGCCAGCATCTTTTCTCATCTGACCCTCCCTGGGCACCCCAAGGGTTTCTCTCAGAGCCCCAACCCTCAAGGAAGTGGGTCTGTGAATTTCTTCAAGGCAGCATTCTCTTTGGGCCTCAGCTTTGTTACCAAGTGGTTGCATGTATTTTTATTCTAGAGTATTTTTCTTCTAGAGTATTTTTCTTCTAGAGTATTTTTCTTCTTTCTCTCCCTTCCTTCCTGTCCCTTCACTTCAGGATTCTATTATGTACCCAATTCTTTTGGAAAGGAAAGAACATTAATATTGTTTCTGATTTGGGCCTCTCTCCTACGTGATTATGATCTTCTCTGAAATAGTGGAGAGCAGAGCTTGAAGAGGTGGAGCCTGGAGGAAGCCTGGAGTGGGGAGATGGGACCTGGGTCAGCTGCATCTCCAGCAGATGCCTAGGGCCAATGGGGCCAGTGGCCTCCTGCCAGCTCCCTGCCACATGTGACCACCCCCCAATTTGATCCCACCTTTACTCCACCCTGCATTTTAAATGCAGATTCCTGGGCGCCATCCCAAACCTGCATTTCTGGCATTGGAGCACAGGAGTTTGCTCTTCAACAAACTCCCCCAGGAACTCCCCCTCGTGCTCAAAATGGAGCCACTAACTTAGACCCTCTGCATGGACGCCATCCGACTTATAGTTACTTTGCCATTTGGGAGTTTTCACATGGTAGGTGAGGATGGCTTTGATGGGTTCTCCAAGAATCAGGCACCTTCTAGAGAAGTGAGAAATGAATAGTATGGGATGGTGGAGTAATTCTATCTATAAGCCAAAATAGCAGAGAAAAGTAAGGGAAGCTGGCCTAAATGACAGGAGACGCAATAGTCGATACCCTAACATAAAGCAAGAATGCAGCTGGAATCATAAAGCAATCCCACCGGGAACTGTAAATTACATCCTTAGCATCTTGTTGTAATGAAACCCACAGAAGGCAGCACACACTGACCAGGGCCAAGCCTTTTCAACGTGGCTGAATATTCTGCCACGTGGCAGGCACATTTATTTTATTTGAAAGAAGGATGGTCCCGTTGCCAAGCCATCAGATGGTGAAAAGAGATATACTTGATGGATAATACAAAAGGGTCTGCCACAGCCTTTGTATAACACGTTTCTCATGTAGATGCATTTGGTACGTGGGGTCTGTACCTCTGATGTGTACCTGCAGAGAAAGGCAAATGGGGACAAGAAGAACCATGTGGGGTGAGTGGGAAGTCGACCACAGAGAGGGAGACCATTATTTTTAACAACGACAAAAAACTCACTTGGCAAACATCACTCACTTTTCCCCAACCTGTTCTTGTGATACAGACTGACAGCCCTTTTAATATGAAATAAATCAGGCAGGAGAAAGAGTGTCTGGAAAAACATACAGATTGAGGGCTGACTGACGGAACACGTCCGAAACGTGCTCTGTTTGCATTTGCCTTTGTAACAGCGAACTTGAAAGGATGTCAGGCGCTTTGAAAAGCCGCGAGGATGTGTTTTGAACCTGGGGGACGCGTGTGCAATGTGTGTGCTTGAGCTCCTTGTGCGGATGGCGCCCCGCTGTGTGCCTGCACAAATGCAGAGCACGCAGACCCTGTGTATACAAGCGGCCCTTTCTATCTCCCTCCTCCATCTGGGGGTAAAAAGGCATTTTGTCTAATATCTGATCTCATACTTAGTTCAGGCCAGCAAATCGTCCCAGGCCAGTGTGCTCACAATGGTGCACTATAGTCCAGTCATTTCTCACCAAGAAAACTGGCTGATAATGAGCCATGTCACCTTTCAAGGTGTGTGGTCAGTGGACATCCCTGTCAAGTCCACACCTGCCTCGGTCCAGCCTTCAAGCTGCCAAAGTCCATTGGTTAGCCGTCTCCTTGAATTTCCTGGACTTCCCAGTGTTCACGGTTATCCTGCAGAGCAAATACCAGTGCCCATCAGTCATGAGACAGCCAAAGTCGGTTTCAACATTTCCCGTGGCGGAAGGGGAAGTATTTCCGCTCTAAGGCAAGAAAATGCTTAAGAGCTATGAGGCGAGTCAAGAGTTAAGACAAGAGAACAAGGCAGCAGGCAAGCACAGAAAAAGCACCCAGTTCTTGAAGCATGTCTTCATTCTCAAGCCCCACACCTGCCCTCTTTAACACCTATGCTCTCTCCTGCCAGGAGACCCCGCCCAGTCTGCCTCCCTACCAGGTGCAGGCATCTCATCCGAAGTCTCGAGGTCTGGCTCCTGCTAACATGGCTCTCTGATCACTCAGTGAATACTGGCTGAACATCAGTGAAGTGGTGGTCCTTGTCCTCAGTGCTAGAACTCGAGTGATAAATAATTCAGACAAAGCTGCTCTCCTCGTGGAATTTGCATCACAGTGGAGACAGGAAAGAAACACAGCGCTCTCGCAACAAGGTCAATACAGATTGTGACAACTGCTGTAAAGGAAAGAGAGTTGATAGAGTATCTGACGCTTACCCAGTTAGACAAGAGGCCTGCTTCACATGGAGTGATCAGGAATGGCCTACCCAAAGAGGGACATGCAGCTGACACATCACATGTGAAAAGAACCCAGTCGCATCACTAGTGGAAGGAGCAGGCCAGAGAGAAGGAACATAATGTGCAAAGGCGCTGAGCCAGGAATGGTCTCCAATGGTCTCCAGATGGGATGCAACACCTCCCTGCAGCACCTACCTCATGGGGCTGTTGTCTAGATTACAGATGAGGCAATGGCTACAGAATGTTTTACACAGTGCCTGGCATCAAGTCAGCGCTCAAGAAATGGGAACCGTTACACTGATTTTCAAAGACTCGGGTTCATTTTGGGGAGGGGTAGGAATATTAAGTTACCTTCTTGGAGCCGTTCTGGGCCAGTGTGCCTGAATCCCTATGATGTCAGGCCATCAAAAGCACTGGAGTATGATTATAAAAAAATCACTTTCCCAGCAATTAATCATTGGTATAAGACTGCCAATACATATCATTGACACATTATGACACATTGCATCACATGATGAGAATGTAGAGCAGAAAGTGGCCAACTTGGCGCTGACCTGAAGTCAAATCAATTGAAAGTCAGTGGAAGTTTTGCCTGAATAAGGGTCAAGACCATTGATCAAGAGGCATAATAGAACAAGGGGATGCTTTTGAATATATTAGGATCTTGGAGTAATTTTTCACAGTTCAGGGTTATATTGAGGTAACACCTCTATAATACAAGAAATACATTGTTCATAAAGGTTTTTGTCTAATCCCTTATTTCAAGAGAGGCTGTCTGCATCTTTTTTTTTTTTTGGATAGATACAAGAACACAGTAAAAAGTACAAAATGGTTAACATATGTATCTAAAATTGAGGTGGGGCAGTAGGAAGACAAAGACTTCTCACCAACTCTCAGCGACACTATAACCTTGGATTACCTGTTCCTTCATGGCAGCCAGGCAGGAAGTGGATATCGGAATGATCCACAGCCTAGTTTTAGCCACCAGATTTCTCCTCCATCTTGCGAATCTCCCTGTGCTTTAGTAAAAGGCGAAAGATTTATACGATCTGAAGAGAAACCAGAGTATACCTGTGCTTTAGAGAGTTAATTGCATCATAACATTGACTTAAATTTAAATTCAGATTATAAATCTACCACTAAAAAGACAGTTATTTGGTATGTTGTTTCAGAGCCAGCATTGGCTATGGATTACTTGCTGGTTTTGTTTTATCTGTGGGTCTACTCCCTTCAAGTCCCCTCAAAATGTCAATAAGCAACTAGAGCGGGAGGCCACTTAAACCCACCGGTGGTCTCTCACTGATACCAGCTACTGCATCTTTTCCCCTCCAGTCTCCAAGCCTGCTTTGCACCTGCTAGCTCATTGCCATGGAGATTCTCAATGGCTCCAACAGAATCATTTGAATTTTGAAACATCTTGGTCAGAAGACTTCTATATAAATACTTCACATGTCTAGCTTGGTAACTATGTTCCCAATATAATAAAAGGACAGAAAGCAAAACTGCTCAGTAGACTGTAAACAATTTGAGAGCAGAAATCATATCTTTTATTCTTCATACCCTTCACCATGTCCCATGCTTATGAAATCTCCAATAAATAAGTGCTCTGTAATTGGTAAATTACCAAGAAGTTAAATTGCTTTGTCTAGACAGACAGGATTGATTTGGCTATAAACTGACAAAGTTAGTTCAAATTCTTTGCACAAATGGCAACAATATTTCCTGACATTGAAGCCTGATACGTAATCTACAACAGGTCTTAAACTGGTCAAAGGGAATTAACTGAAACTTTGCAGTAAGAGATTCTTGAAATGTGCACAAGATACAAAGTTGGGGGGAAGGGCACGTTTGTGCAATGGGCTTCTGGCTTTAATCAGGTTCAAGAAGGGATTTGCTAGTTGATTTAAAAAAAAAAGGTGTAGTAGCCCAGGTTCTTAGAAATGTAGCCTGAGGCAAAAGCTTATGAGCTGAGACTTTGCGGGGTAAAGGGGGTACAAGCCCAGAAAAGTAAAAGTGAGGGAAAGAAGAGTAATTCAGGGACCCAGGGAGAGCGAGAAGGTGAGATGTCAAGCTGGGCTTCCCTGATGGCTGAGTGGCACAGCTGGTCTTGAAGGCGGCCACATGAAACACTGCCTTCCAGGCACTCTACTGGGAGCCAGGCAGGGAAGGTCTGGAAGAATAATTCATCCACTGACTCCCACACCTCAATGGCCAAAGTTTTGTTTCACAAGGTATTACTTTTATGCACCCGTTTGGAAGATGTCTTTGGACGAGATTTATATTTAAACAAGGGACAGCCTGCTGGCCTCCAGACTAGAACTGCACCATCAGCTCTCCTGGGTCGTGAGCCTGTCTAGGGGTGGCCTAAATTTTGAACTCAAAGACCTCCACAATCAGGTGAGTTAATTCATTACACACACACACACACACACACACACACACACACACACAACCCATTGGTTGTTTTTCTGGAAAATCCTAACTAATAAACCCCTGTATTTTCAAGGGCTTCTGCAGAGGTGCAGATTGGGGTTCTGAGTAATCTCCTGCAATAGTGCCCTAGAGTAGCTCATGGACAGGCATGACTTATCTTGGGTTACGGCCATAAAAGACAGTCACCACGGCAACCTGGGGCAAATCAATTAGTCAAGGGCGGTAGTTCAGACCAGAGGCTGTAAAGTGATGCATAAGGAGTGAATGAATGTGTAGAGGAAAAAGTCAAGGGCAGGTTCTGATTCTTTTTTTAAAAAAAGATTTTATTTATTTATCTTTAGAGGGGAAGGGAAGGAGAGAGGGAGAGAAATATCAATGTATGGTTGCCTCTCGTGCGTCCCCTGCTGGGAACTGGCCTGCAACCCAGGCATGTACCCTGACTGGGAATCAAACCACGATCATTTGGCTCTCAGGCCCATGCTCAATCCACTGAGCTATGCCAGCCAGGGCTCAGGTTCTGATTCTAAAAAGGTATGCTTACAAAGCCTCCTACATTTTGTCCATTTTGGCCTATGGACAAAGTGAGGAAATGTGTGCTTACGTTATAGTGGAGTAAATTTTCAAATAACTAGACAACATACATGTGCTCAAGGAGTATCCATGGTTTAATGTCACTACCTGGATGCATGATTTTGGAACAGTTACTTAGCTTCTTATTTAGTTCTTGGTTCACTGGTTTTTTTAAGAGAGAACATTGGATTACTGATGTCTAAGCTTTCCCTCGGCTCTAAAACTCTGATCTTTTCTACAGTTTGGACAAAGATATAGAAATGTAAAGATTACATAGATCTCTTACATTAAAAGTCAGGATCAGAATGTGAAATGTCCATCATAGCAGGAATGGACTAAAACTAATATTATAGAATTGAGCATAGCTAAATGTCAAGTCTAAGACGTGGGTCCAAGTCATTAACGTCACAAGTACAGATTAGGGGAGATTTGGCCTAAGAGTCATTTGTATTAAACAACAGCAGCCAGGCCTGGGTTTCCGTTGACCCAAAAGTCTAAAGAATCAACTGCTGAATAAGTGTGTTCTCATTGGGGTTTGTTCACTGAGGGAGAGGTGGGACAAGATGGGCCAGCGGACCTCTGATGGTCCATCCGAAGATTCCAGGCTTCATTCACACTTATTTCTTTCCTTGACCCTTTGCCTCAGTGCAGTTAGATCAGGGCACAGGGCACAATCGCCTCGAGGTCAGTTTCTCCCACAGGATTCTAACAAATTGCTAAATGGCCCAAGGTCTCTCAGAGAGCATCTCAGCTTTTCCTTTTCCTCATCCTCACGGGGCAATTGGTCAGGATTGTGGCTCCCCTGCCTGGTGTATAAAGTCACCTAAACACAAAGCTCATGGCCAGAAGGCAGCTTTGGGAATCTTCAAGAGTTACAGGCATTAAAGGCGTTCCCCAGAGGGCTCTGCCACTCTGCTGACTGGAACCAAATCTATCAGGAAGTTGGCAATATGATCCAGGTGGGGACGGACTGTGATTTAGTGTCATCCAAGTACAACAGGCCACACTTCTTAAAGAAGCCATTGTAAATTCTTTGTGCCTCATTCTGCCGGAGGATGGAGGGCATGGCATATTCTCAAGTACAAGAGCCCAGCTTGTATCTAATAATTGTTATATCTTCTCTGAAATTTACTGCCGATGTCTCAATTTTAACAATTTAAATAACAAGCCTAACCAAGTGGAACGAGGCTCAGGCAGGCTGGCGCTCTTGATGAAAGCAGGACAACTCTTACGTCTGAGTGCATTTTTACTTTGACATGAGTGGTGACACCGAGAGATGAAATCTGGTTACAGCGGCAGCCTTCTCCACCCCATGACAGCTTCTTAGGCTAAGCAAAACAATTTCAAGAGAGTGCATGCACACGCTTGTTAACTTTACTCCAAAAGACTGATTAGGGACAATGCTTATGAATATGATAATAAGAGGTAGGAGCTGGAAAGGTAAGCCAAAGGAGCTGGGTAATTGGCATGTTGTTTTCTTCATCTCTAATGGACTGCTCTATGGTCTAAATCTTCGGGTGCATCGGTGTGTTTAGAAACTAGATGGATCTCTTCGGTGTCCCAAGTATTAATACTAATAGCACATTTTCATTTTGTGCTATTAGACTGTGAGTGATCAGATATGATTTCCTACAGATTACTCTCATTACCCTTTTGATGCTCTTTACTCCTTGTCCGGAAAAAATTCCCCCAGTTTCAAAAGATGTTTCATGCCCAAAGTCACGTAACACACGCGGAGCAAGGCCAACTTCAAAAGATGTTTTGTCCTTGGTGGCCAGAACACGAGATCATACTGGGAAGTCACAATATGACTTGTAGAAATTCTCCCAAATTGCAAGGCCTATTAGAAGAGTGAAGAGACTAGTCTACTGAGCTAAAAGATCTTGGAAAAGTCCCCTAACCTTTTTGGATCCCTGTTTCTTCTTTAGTAAAGTAAAGAACTGGATTACGTTATCAAGTTTCTTCTACCTCCAATGTCCTATGATCTTATGCGCCTAATCCAAGGACAATTAAAACGAATTCAGATTCACTTGTATTATATTTAACTAAATATCAAAAGTCTTAATATCTACTTTATCAAATGGTGTAGCAGTCTCTTAAGAAGTTAAACATACACCTCTCTTATGATCAAGCCAATGTGCTTCTAGCTATTGAAACATGAAGTCTACATAAAAGCATGGACACAAATGTTCATAGCATCTTTATTTCTAACAGCCCCAAAGCAACCCAAATATCCATCAACAGGTGAATGGATAAATTGTACTCTACTCACACAATGGACTATTACTCAGCTATAAAGAGGAATGAATTGTTGGTACACTCAACAACATAGATCAATCTCAAAAAAGTTATGCTGAACAAAAGAAGCCAGACAAAAAGAGTATGCACAGTGTCATTCCATTTATATAAAACTTGAGAAAATCCACTAATCTAAGATGATAAAAAGCCAATTAATTGTCGCTTGGGGACAGGGAAGGGAGGTCAGGAGAGAGGGAGTACTAAGAGTCACAGGAAAATTTTGGGATGATGGTTACACAGGCACATTATATGTCAAAATTGTCACTATGTACACTTTAAATAAATGCAGTTTATTGTATGCCCACTATATCTCAATAAAGCTGTTTTTAAAAACAAAAAGTCTAAATATTATGCATATGCCTTAATTCCAATTCTAAGAATTTATCACCAAGAAGCAGAAATGTGTGCTAAGGTACAGAGTATAAGGGCATTCATTGCAGCACTATTTATATACAAGATAAAACTGGAAACTGCCTAAATGTCTAAAAGAAGAGAATTGATTAGAGAGAGTATGGCGTACCTATATGCTGGAATATAAAACAGCCATTAAAAGTCAGCTTTAGACTTCCGGCCAAGATGGAGGTGTAGGTAGACACACTGTGCCTCCTCACACAACCAAAATTAAGGACAACAAAAGTTTAGAAGCCAAAAAACAACCAGAACTGACAGAAAATTGAACTGCACGGAAGTCCGACAACCATTCATCCAGGCCGGTAAGAGGGGAGGAGTCGGTGGCCAGTGAAGAAGGATTGTGGCAGGAAAAAGCAGTTGCTGGTGGACCTGGATGCACAGGCAGTGGCCAGCAGACCCCAGGCATGGGGAGGAAATGAGCAAACTCAGTGAGGCATGCACAGAGGCTGGCTGACCATGGACACACATTCGTGCGTGGATAAACCAGGCAAAAACAGGCTGCAAGACAGACTGCACAGCCCAGGGCCCCAGGGCCAGGAAATAAAGCCCAAAAGCACTGATTGAAAACACTTGGAGGGTGGAGGTGCCAGGAGAGACTCCCAGCCTCATAGGAGAGTTTGTTGGAGAGACCCACAGGGTCCTAGAACGTACACAAGCCCACCCACCTGAGAACCAGCACCAGAAGGGCCCAATGTGCTTGTGGGAAGTGGCAGAAGGGATTGAAATCCAAGAGAAAGCAGAGCAAGTGCCATTGTTCCCTCTCTGACCCCACCCCCACATACAGCATCACAACTCAGCCGCTGGGTTGCCTCACCCTGGTGAACACCTAAGGCTCCACCCCTCATATGCAACAGGTGTGACCAGACCCCCCCCCCAAAAAAATGGCTCAAATCAAAGAACAAATCAAAGCTGCAGAGCCAATACTTTTAAGTGACCAAGAGATAGCCAACCTATCAGATGCACAGTTCAAAGCACTGGTGATCAGGATGCTCACAGAATTGGTTGATTTTGGTCTCAAATTAGATGAACAAATGAAGGCGTTCATAAGTGAAATGATAGAAAATGCACAGGGAACCAGTAGTGATGGGAAGAAAACTGGGACTCAAATCAATGGAGTGGACCAGAAGGAAGAAACAAACAACCAAGCAGAAAAGAATGTAGAAAAAAGAATTCAAAAAAATGAGGAGAGGCTGAGGAACCTCCAGGACATCTTTAAACATTCCAACATCCGAATTATAGGAGTACCAGAAGGGGAAGAAGAAGAGCAACAAGTGGAAAACTTA
>PVKM010036808.1:0-14674 GCA_004027735.1 Carollia perspicillata | reverse complement strand
GCTCCTTCTTTCTTTCTGCTGCATAGAATTCCATTGTGTAAATGTACCATAGTTTTTTGATCCATTCATTTCCTGATGGGCATCTAGGTTGCTTCCAACACTTGGCTATTGTAAATTATGCTGCTATGAACACTGGGGTGCATAGGTTCTTTTGGATTGGTGTTTCAGGGGTCTTAGGATACCTAGCAGTGGAATTGCTGGGTCAAAATTTTCTAAGAAAAATTTTAATTTCTTAGAAAATTCCATACTGTTTTCCATAGTGGTTGTACCAGTGACGGCAATTTTAAATAAAGTGGTCAGAAAAGTCCTCACTGAGGTGATAGCTGAGTCGAGATCTAGGGAGCGTGTTAGACAGCACAGAGAACAAGTACGAGAGCCCTGAGGCAGGAGAGTGGCACACTCCAGGAAAAGCAGAGGAGCCGGTGCGGCTGAAGTGCCGTCAGTGCCAGGCGGCCAAATGAGAGAGGTAACCGGGATCAGATTAGATTTCAGAGGGTCTGGTAGACCACAGTAATGACTTTGGCTTTTAATATGGACAACCTGGGGGACCACTGGCAGGTTTTGACGTTTCAAAGGGCAGCTCTGGCTGCTATACGGAGAATGGACTGCTGGGGGCAGGCAAAGCCTGCTTGAGCAAGGTGCCCCAAACATGTGATGCTCCCTCTGAAGGATGCTACCTTCTCCCTTGCTCACTACTTGATGCCAAACCCTTTGGACTTAGTTCATGTGCCTCCTTGGGAAGACCTTCTCGGACATCTGCCCTTCTAGGTATCCTTGGCACCCTGCCTTCATAGCACTTATCACAATGGGGTGTAAATGCCTGTTTCTTATCTCCTCCAGACCCAAAGTACCCTGGGAACAAGGACCTAGACTTCATAGACCTAGTACTTGGCGCTGTTTAGGCTCAATACTTAGGGAACAAATAAAAAGCATTTCTACAACTGTTTTACAAAAATCAACCTTTCTAAGTACAGGACAGGGGACATGGCTTTATAGTACCCAGTGTAAATAAGAGCTAGGGTTTTAGGTAATCCTAAATTTAATATAAGAACCAGCCACTGACATCTCGCTGCTTAAAGTAAACACACACTTACCAAGAAAGGAAGTGTGAGTATATGATGACTATTCAGCACCTGCTACATGTCGGATATTGGGATGAACGTTTTCAGACACATCTGTCCTCTGACCCTTCCATGGTAAGTATGATTCCCATTTTACAGAGAAGGAACTGAGGTTCAGATGAAGAGTTTTGCCCTAGGACACGTAGGTCACGAGGAACTGAATATATCTTTGACCAAAACTGATGAGGTCCCTGCCTCATCATACCATATTCTGGTAGGAGAGAACTTTAAATAACAAGTGACCGAGATTCCTGCAGGGCACGGGGACAGGGGAGGGCAGCAGGGGAATGCCAACCTGGCTAGTGTGGTCAGCAACACCTGAGGATGTAATCCTTAAACCAAGAACTAAATGCTGAGACAGTAAAGCGCTCCAGGCAACGGGATAAAAGCAAAGGCAGAGAAGTGGGAACAAATTCCGCATGTTCAAGGAACAGAGGTGACTGTATTGCCATCTTTTTTGATTCTTTGCTAATTTGCTAGGCAAAGACCAAATAATAGAAAGCCAACCTTTCTTTAATTTTTAAGAGTTATCAGTAAAGTTAAAATGGAATTTACTGACTGCATCTCTCTTCTTTGGAGTCTTCTGACATTTCTGCAAATCTACTGACTTTCAAAAACTCTTGTATTGGGTTGGCCAAAAAGTCTGTATGTTTTTTCCATAAAATAAAAAACACATTTTTCATTTCATCAGTATGTTGGCTCTCTCCCATGTGGTATTGTTCCCAGTTAATGTCTCGATTTGATCACTATCAACATCAACTGGTCTACCTGACCACAGAGCATCCAGTGAGAGATTTCCAGCACAAAACTTCATAAACCACTTTCAACACATTAGATCAGTCACAGCACCTTCTCCATACACTGAACAAATCTTTTCTTGTGTTTCAGTTTTGTTTTACTTTTCTTGAAATAATAAAGCGCCATATACCAAAAATGTTACATATTTTCTTCCATCTTCAATATGAAAATGGCTACACAAAAATTCACCAATTTTGATGTTTTATTTTTGATGCACACCAATATGACGGCTGTCACAATACAACCTAACAAAATTGTTTCAAATGAAGTTAAAGACAACTAAGCACTACTAGAGCCATCGTACTGAAAAACAAACAAACAAACTTTTTGGCCAACCTAATATGTTAGAAATAATAGACTTTTGTCCATCATATAAATTACACTTCCCCCATTTTTCACTTCATCTTTTGATTTTTTTCAGTAATCAGGAGTTAACAATTTTTATGTAGTTGTATGTATTTATGTAGAAAATATTTTATTTCTGTAAGAGTAGAGAATAGCTTCTCTACTGGACCCCAACCAGCAGGGTCGGGCGAGGCCTGGGTGAGTGAGTGGCAGTGGCCATGGAGTCTAAGTGCTCTCTGTGAGGCACAGGGCACCAGTCACCTGTCTGGGTTGAAAAGAAATTGCTTAAAACAAACTCCAAGTTCAGTAGAAAGAACAAAAGAACGAAAGAAAGAAAACAAAAACAAATGATACCAACCCCTCCCCTGCCCCCCACCTCCACAAGCCCACAAGCTGCAACAGGGACATTTGCTGATGGAAAGGACAGTTCTGACTTCTGGCCAAGATGGAAGCGTAGGTGGAAATGCTGTACCTCCTCGCACAACCAAGATTAAGGTCAACGAAGATTTATAAACAATAACACAACCAGAACACAGAAAATTGAACTACAGAAGTCTGACAACCATTCAACCAGATGGATGGCGTCACAACCCTGTGACTAGGTTGCCCTGCCATGGTAAACATCTGAGGCTCTGCCACCCATATGTAACAAGTGCCACCTGATCAAATATGACTCAAACAGAAGAACAGCTCAGAGCCCCAGAGCCAATACTTTTAAGTGACCAAGAGACAGCCAACCTATCAGATGCACAGTTCAAAACACTGGTGATCAGGATGCTCACAGAACTGGTTGATTTTGGTCGCAAATTAGATGAACAAATGAAGGTGATGATAAGTGAAATGAAGGCAAATGCACAGGGAACCAATAGTGATGGGAAGAAAACTGGGACTCAAATCAATGGAGTGAACCAGAAGGAAGAAAGAAACAACCAAACAGAAAAGAAGGAAGAAACAAGAATTCAAAAAAATGAGGAGAGGCTTAGGAATCTCCAGGACATCTTTAAACGTTCCAACATCTGAATTATTGGAGTACCAGAAGGGGAAGAGGAAGAGAAACAAGTGAAAAACTTATTTGAATGAATAATAAAGGAGAACTTCTCCAATCTAGCTAAGGAAATAGACTTCCAGGAAGTCCAGGAGGCTCAGAGAGTCCCAAAGAAGTTGAACCCAAGGAGGAACACACCAAGGCACATCCTAATTACACTAGCCAAGATTAAAATGAAGGAGAGAATTCTAGAAGCAGCAAGAGATAAGGGGACAGTCACCTACAAAGGAGTTCCCATCAGACTGTCAGCTGATTTCTCCAAAGAGACCTTACAGGCAAGAAGGGGCTGGAAAGAAGTATTCCAAGTCATGAAATACAAGGACCTACATCCAAGATTACTCTATCCAGCCAAGCTTTCATTTAGAATGGAAGGGCAGATAAAGTGCTTCTCAGATAAGGTCAAGTTCAAGGAGTTCATCATCACCAAGCCCTTATTATATGAAATATTAACGGGACTTATCTAAGAAAAAGAAGATAAAAAACAGGAACAAAGAAAGGACAGCAACTCAGTTATTAACATCCACACCAAAAACAAAAGCAGACTAAGCGGATACCTAAATCAGGAATGGAGCCACAGAAGTGGAGATCACCTGGAAGGTGAGCACCAGGGGAGTGGGAGGAGGGTGGGGGTAGAAGGTCCAGAGAATAAGTAGCATAGACAGTGGGGAGAAAATAGACAGGGAGAGGGCAAGAGTAGTGTGGGAAATGTAGAAGCTAAAGAACATATGACACATGGACATGAACTAAAGGGGGTGGGAGTGGGAGGGGGTGTGCAGGGTGGAGGGGAATGAAGGGGGGAAATGGGACAACTGTAATGGCATAATCAATAAAATATATTTTTAAAAAAAGAAAAGAAAAGGACAGTTCTACTCAGGCATCCAAGTCATGCCAGCTCTGCCTCAAACTCTGTCATCCCTTCAGTGCTAGTCAACGGGTACCAGTAGTGTCTGGTTAGACATGCACCCCTGCAGGGTCACCTCACAGACAGCACCCAACTGGTGTCCTCAGGATTCTGGGTATGCAGTACTATCAACATGGTGTCTGCAACAGGGAAAGGACAAAGCTCTGGGGTTGTCAGTTCCCAGGGTGCGTGCTGCTGACAGATGGAAACATAAGTAACAATAAAACTTCAGGATTATTTATTGGTTCAGCATAGGAGAAATAACCATCTGAAGCAAATGATTCACAAGGAACTGTGACCAATTTGACCACTAACCATAAAAGTTAGAATTTTGCCCTGGCTGGTATGGCTCAGTGGGTTGAGTGCCAGCCTGCAAAGCAAGGGCTGGCTGGTTCAATTCCCAGTTAGGGCACATGCCTGGGTCGCCGGCCAGGTCCCAGTGCAGGGTGTAGGAGAGGCAACCACACATTGATGTTTGCCTCCCTCTCTTCCCCTTTTAAAAGAAAATCTTTAAAAAGTGTTTTTGCATTTTTATAAAAGAATGAATCAAAATGATACAAAAACATCTGCATCAAATAGAACAAACAAAAGATTGATTCCAAAACATCATACAAAATGACTAAGAAAAATAGCATGTCTTTGAAAGTTAAGTGGGCAAAAATAATACTAGTAGAAAATACAGCTAAGAGAAATTACAAACACACAGAATAGTGTTCATTGTTCCCTGTAAATAAAGAAATGAAAAATTATAGCAATGCTGAGTTTATTTTTTCATGTTGGCAATGTTATGGCAAAATTGTTACAAAGGCAATATGACTTTTTGGGATAGCTACAGGATAACACTATTGCAAAAACCAAAAAGTACTGCTTCTGTCACCTCAAAAATTCTTTTCTTGAGACTTTTGCCTAAGGAAATAATCTGATAAACTTTATTTTTATTTTTTATAAACTTTTTTTAAAAAAGAAAAATAAACTGTACACAGTCAGAGGCATTCATTACAGCATTAGCTCTACTAATGAAGAACTAAAAGCAACACAAATGTACACTAGGGGAATGGTTTGGCAAATTATGGTACAGCTATTACACAGCAATATGTGAAGTTATTCATCATAAAGATGATGGAGCAACAAGATTAAAACAAACAAAAAAGAAAAGCTATCATATACATCTCAAAAAATACACATATGTGAAAAAAGAGAAAGAAGAACATACAGAAATGAAAATAGTTGTGTAGTGGAGTAAAACCGGATGAGAATTATGAATGATCATCATTCTAAGGGGCAACTTGGCAGTTTCTACCAAAATGTAAAATAGGCCAGAAGTACCACTTCTAGGAATCTATCCTACATAAACAGTAATCACTAGCATGAATTAGAAAAACAAAAAAAGAGACGAGAACAGTTACTGCAGATTGTCTGAAAACTGGAAATCACTGAACTGTATACACTGCAATGCATACTATACAGTCCTTCAAACAGAATAAAGTAGATCTGTTATACTGACATGGAAAATATTTGATATTTTAAAATGAAGAGTAAGTTGCAGAACACATCTATACATAGCCTAAAGTAAACTTAGTATCTATAAACGTGTGTTCCAGTTTCATGCGATGAACAGCTTACATGTAAGCGTGCTTATGCACTGAAGCAATCTGGAAGGAAACACACCCAAGTACCAGTAGTTGTTACCATAGGGGAATGGGATGGGACTACATGCACTTCCTACATTATATACTTTAGTACTGCTTGAATTTTCTAAGTATGTTTTGTTCTTACGAATATAAACACAACAGCATGGTAAAGGTAGCAGTGAGGTACAATTGGTGTAAGAGAAAGAAGGGGCATACACATGCTTAAATGAGACGTACAAAAAAACTAACAGTGTTTCAGAAGAGACTGAGGCTGGGGGTCAGGGTTCAGCCGAAGATTCACTTTTCACTCAGATCCTTTCAGATTGCATTTTACTGTACACAAGTATTATCTGCTAAAAGATACTTTTTCTCACAGTTTAAAAGCGATATGAAATAACACGTGATGTGAAAGACGAAGTTACTTATGTTTGAAGCATTATCACTTATTTTTCGTGATGTAAAGACATTCTTTGTAGTGTAATAAATGAAGAAATCAGACTCCACAACTGTACATTCAGTAGGAGCTAAACCCTATGCAGCAAAAACTGAAGAGAAAAACACTAGAATATGTTAATTAACATAAGCAGTTGCCTCTAGGTTATGGCACTGTTTCTTTTTCCTTTGCAATTTTTCTTAGAGACTTTAAATTTTTAAGTAAGATTTCTGAACAGTAACACACTCACATGGCTAAATATTCTAAGTTTTTTACAGGTTGGGAGGATTAAAAACATGAAAAAACAAACTTGAAAAGGCGTTAAGGAGCCCACAGCTCCAGACAGCAAAGCAGGGATCCCCCAGGGCGGACCCGCCCTTTTCTGATTCAGGCAACCAAGTCCCAGCGGCACGAAAGAACCACAAGGACAAAAAGGCAGGAGTCGGTTTCTAGAGTTCTAATCCACTTCCGCCATTTCCTGGGACAAAGCACTAGGATTCCCCAGGCTTTGGATTTCAAGTGTGTAAAATCGGGGACGATACCGCATCTATCTCACAGAGACGTGGTGAGGAGAAAAGCCAAACCACAAAGAGAGCTTCTAGTGCCTCAAACAAATTAATCTTCCAGGAAACCTTATCGCTATTGTTGTAGTCGTGCAACAAGGCCCAGTATTCTAAGGATGCACCGGCCGCTGGGCCGGCTGCCCCAACTCCGTCAGATCCGAGCCAAGGTCTGAACTCCCGCTTCCGGTCCAGGGGCGGCGGGATGCACTGACCCCACCTGAGTCCCATCAGTCCGTGCCTGGAGGCCCACCCTGCTCCCGTTCCGCCCTCCGTCGGCTTGGACCCAAACTAGCCCCGTGCACGGACACTCTCGGAGAATGGGAGGCTGGGGGCACGGTGGGGCGGCCTTGGTCAGCCAGGTTCCCACCGCCAGCCACGGGCTAAACAGTGACACTCACCATCTCCAACGAACCAGGTAGCTCCGGGTCTCCACTGCACAGCCCAGTCCGGTGGAATTGCTGCGCATGCTCAAAGCATCACGTCAAAACGGACAGGTTCAGTAGCCAATCAGGAGCCAGCGTGAGGCAGACGGGCAGGCAGACCTTAGGTCCCCAAGGGCTCGTGGGAAATCTGCCGTCCGTCGTCCGAAAGTGAAAAGCAAGGGAGCGCTTTAATTATGGAAAATTCCCAACTCTCGCAGTGTCGGAAAGATGCTGGTTCGCGCTGTCGGAAGAGGCAGGCTTTCAACCGTTTACGAGGCCTGCCTCTGAAAGGCCTAGTGGGTGGGCGGTGGGCGAATACGAAGGCGAGGAGGCGGGGTTGCTGAGACACCCCCACCCCTTCTGCGTCCTGATTGAGGCAAAGTGAAGCGCGGAGCCAAAAGTGTCTCGGGTCTCAGAGCGACCCTGTTGGGAATATCCTGTAAAGGCTCGGAGATGAAGTGGCTAGGGCTGGCCTGGGAGTCTGGACTTAGGGCTCAGTCCCATCCCTGTGGATGAAGCCACGTCACATCTCTATGCTCCCTCTTTTCTCACCTTTAAAAGGAGGACCCTTCTTTCCAAAGCTCCATGTTGTCCTCTCCCGCCCTCTCGCTTTCTATTCCCGCAGACCACAGAAATTTCTGGGTTTTGTAGCGGGGAGTAATTTGTTAAAACAACTGCCATTTTGTGAACCTTGTGCCTCATTACCGGCCTGAACACTTAATGCGTGCTATGGCAAGTAGCCTCAGCATCCCTTCACAAATGTTTCTTCGAGGCACTGGAGCTTGCTGAATTCAACACGGATTATTTTCTTTCCACTGTAGCTTCTCTTCAACTGGGGAAGGAGTTGGTGCTCCTTTCAGGGGTGTCTTGTACTACAGTGGCTGGACAGTAAGGCAATCTGGCAGACACCATTTTAACTGTATGATCGAAGATAACATTACTGGTAATGGGATATATATATATATTGATGTCTGCCCCCTATATCAGGCACTAAGGGCACATCACCTCTGTGGTATTTTTCACAAAAGTCCATGGCCTTAACCCGAGAAACATTAAACCAAATTTGAGGGATATTTTACAAAGTATCTAACCAGAACTCTTCAAAAAATGCCAAGGTCATGAAAGAATGAGGAACTGTCAGACTGGAGGAGACTGAGAAAAATGTGATCGGTAGAAAAATTGGCGAAATCTGATGAAAGCTGTAGTTTAGTGTTACTTTACCTATGTCAAGTTATTAGTTTTGATAACTGTAACAAGTTATACAGGATGTTAACATTGGGGAAAGGATGGGTGAAGGGTGTGCAGGATCTCTCTACACTATCTCTGCAACAGTTCTGCCTCTGTAAGGGCTGCAGCGACTGGATCTCAAAACATCTTGGAAAATAAGCACCTAAGGGATCATCACCCTCTTGCATATGGAGAACCAGGCTGAGAGGGGTGAAAGGATTTCACAAGATCACAATCACAGATGCAAAACAAGAGTCTGGGCAGTAGAGTTCATGTGACTGGTGCCAGAATGAGGGGGAAGGAGTTGGAGAAAATTGTTGGCTTTGAATGAGAATGGCAGGTTTCCGAGTTCTGGAGTTTATTCTGTGTTAATGGAGGAATCACTGTAAGATTTTAAGCAGGGAACGAACATAGGACTTATGCTTCCATAGGTCATTTTGAGGCTGCACAGATGGACTGCAGGGGAGAGAATAAAAGCAATGACAAGAAGTTGCTACATTCAACCAGGGGTGAAGATATGGGCTGTGACAATGAGAACATCTCTGAGAGCAGTGATTCAAAAGAAGTTTTAGAGGTGGGCTTGACAGGATTTGGAAAACAATTAGATGGAGCAGCTGAATTAATTATGGAAGACTACAAGGGCTGCAGTTTATGGGCAGCAGTACAGCAAAAGGTGTAAGCATGCAGCCTTTGGAGTCGGTCCTGATTCCAGTTTGCCCTCCCACCACTTAATAGCTCTGTACACTTCAAGTTAATCACTTTGATCATTTTTTTTAACCTGTAAAATAGAGATAATTATCCCTCTCTGAGAATGGCCAAGAAGATTAAAAGACTGCATGCAGCGTATCTTGTTTGGGACATAGCAATAAATGTTGACAGTTGTCCTGGCAGTAAGTGAATATAGTCATGGTATTGGTTGCTAGGATAGCAAAGACAAATAGAGACCAACAATGTCTTTCTGAGGTCTCCACTGAGGACCCTCCTCCTTGTCAACCAAGAAATTTCCCCTGGATCCTCCCCACAAATGTCCTGACACAAAGAAGTCCTGTAGACACACAAGGAATTGACAACTGAAATGGACTAGGACAGCTTTCGGTCCTCAGAGTTACACAATGTAAGATTGTGTAAGTTCAAGTAACAGCTGCCAGTCAGCAACAGCTGAGTCCCAGGTCCCAGTTTGGGGCCTTAGTCAAATGGTTACTAAGAACAATTACTATTTCCCCATGGAAGCTTTTCTCACACTGTGGGGGAACACCCCTTCCCCTCTTTTCCTAGCTACACTAGAGTTTTCTGCTTATATGAGACAGATTCAAGAGGAGAGGGTGTACTAATTCTCAGCACTGGTGAGGAACCTGCAGTTTCCGTACTCCAGTCACTGTTAGATCAGCGTTATGTATTAAGAAATCCCACTTACATCCCTGGCTGTAACTCAGTGGATTGAGCACCAGCTGCAAACCAAAGGGTCACTGGCTCAGTTCCCAGTCAGGGCACATGCCTGGGTTGCAGGCCAGATCCCCAGTGGGGGCCACATGAGAGGCAGCCACACGCTGATGTTTCTCTCCCTCTTTCTCCCTCCCTTCCCCTCTCTAAAAATACGTAAAACCTTTAAATATAAGATTACTAAAAAAGAAATCCCACTTCCCTTAGCCTCTCTCCACCGGTTCTCTTTTAAATGAGCTCGATCACCTTGTTTCCCAACGAGAAAAAGGTCTACTGAAGCTAGCGAGCAGAAAGGCTTATTGAGAGCAGTCAGTCTGGTAGCTAGAGCTGGTGGTTCTAAGCATCCATGGCTAAGGTCCTGACTTACAGCACCTGTGGCTGTCTCAGAAAAGCAGGTATCTTCACCTTGGTTCTCTTCACAATAGACACCAACTCTCACCATGGTGGATCTTTGCGGTATTTTTTTAGTCCTACCCCTTCTACAGTAGTTAGGCTGTAACCCAGCCACTTACTAAAGCAGTCAGGAATCTGTAAGATCTGGTCTTTTCTACAGGTGGGGAAAACTTTACAAGACTAACAGAAAAATGTGCAAATGAAAGACCAAAAAACTTTAATTATAAACAGTCTTACATCTTTTAAGGAAATCCAAGTGAGGCAGCCCCTGAGGGACCTTTATAAGAGCACTTGACTCCCTGTGATATCTGAAGAGTTACCTGAGTATTTGAAATTACAGTTCAAGGGGAAAAAAAGGAATGCCAATACAGTAATATACAATCCAGTGATGCTATTCCATTTTTAGCTAATGAAAGCATAGCATATATACAAATAATCTTGTAAATAACTCTAAAAGAGAACAAAAAAATGAGGGGGCTGGAGATACCAACTATTAAATTAAAGTATTTAATCATAAGGAGTTTAGAAGAATGAGAGTTACATCCAAACCAAGGAGGGATGTAAATATAGAGAAGTCTTAATTCTATGAGTCATCCCTGATAACATTTCAGATTATTAACCAGATAAAGAAAAAGTAGGATTGACTGAAACAGCTCATTTAGCATGAGACCTCCGTGGGCAGGTGAGTCATGTTTCACTTAAATTTCTGATGAACTGACATTGGTATGTCAATCTTTCAGTGAAAAATTAGTGCCTCAATCTTAAATAGAGTTATTGTAAGTCTTATAAAATTAGATTCTTCTGTACAATATAAGATCATAAAAGACAGTAGGAATTCATTATTATGAGCAGCTGGATCAATTTTAAACCACTCTATTTGATGAAACAATTGAGGTCCTTCCCTACTGACCCAGGCTGTGAAATGCTGCTTTCCCCAACCTCCCAAAAGAGCAAAAGAATAAGGCAATTGCTCCATTTTACTTTGTTTTTATTTCAACATAACATGCAGTTAAAAAAATTAACAATTTATTAGCATTTACAATGCTGACAAAGAAAAAGGACTCTAAAAGCAATTTAGTTCATATTTAAGAAATCACTCTAATTGAACACTTACAATAAATCTATTTCCAAATGTTCAGTTTGGACGAAAATTTAAGATAGCTTTTGGTAGATATTTATGTCTGCTGTCTATCTGCAGTCTTTTTATAAAACCTCTGATTCTTGGGATATCCAGCCCCCATTTTTCTAACACAGCAGGAAGACATATACATGTGGCCACTTAAATTAAAGAAAGAAATGCAGTAAGGGAGATCCCAGGCTGCAAAAATATATACAAGCATTTACCTTTTCCAGAACTAAATGTTTCTTGCATAAAAATATTAAATAGCCAAGCCCTATAGAACTAGGGCCAGGGCTACTTAAAATATAACTATTCTGTATTTTAAAAATATATAGGGTAGAAAGCCTTTTGGGTGATATTTATACATTTTCACACAATATTTCTAGGTCCCTAAATGAATCATTGAGCATTATGTAGAACCAAAAAAGTCTACTTTCTTACATTATCTCTTAATTTAATCTCATAAATCTCTAGTAAATATTGCAGGTAACTACATTTCAATATGAGAATTCACCTCTATAGGAAGTCTTTATAGAAGGTTTAATTTCCATAGCCGTATGTTACCAAAGTTCAGACTTATACAATAAATGGGCAGGGGGCAGACATTCGCTCTGTAAGACAAAGCAGTAACATTTTCCCCCCCTACCAATGAAAAGGTGGAGTCTCGACTCTGGGAAAAAAACAACAACAAAAAACTAGGGCTTTAAGAAACAATACCACATACATTTTCTGGAGTAGGTGGCATAAAAAACCAAATGAATGTAGGGCTGGGTAGACCCTAACCGCCTCCCCTTTGAGCTGACAATTTCTGGATGAGGTGACCCTGTCACTTGCATCAAGTCTGCTGTAGGACGGCAGTGTTAGAGCACACACACATGAGGTTAACAATGTTTCTGTTACTGTTCTAGGATGTAAAAGTAAGAGTGAGACTTCTGATACACGTATACATAATTAAGGAAACAATCTAGTGGAATAAAACAAGGCAGATTTCACTGTTGTGTTAAATCTCATGGTAAGTAAGGTTTTGACTAGTCATTTGCAGATCTGATTTCTGGAAACATTTGAGTAAAAATTCATCCAGAATCACTGGGAGATAAATCTCAACGATAACATTAATTTACTTACACTCAGATAACTCTCTAAACAGTCAGTTCAATTTTACAACAAGATGTGCAAAGGCAGAGAAGGAAAAGGACAAACATTGCAAACAAGTTCTTGTCCTTTGGTGGTGCAAGTTTCCAGAAGTTACTCTTGTCCAAATCCTTCTGTTTCTTCAATTGCAAATAACAGCTTTTCTTTCAGTTGCTCATAGCTCTTATAGGGTGGCAAGTCCAGGCGGTTAAAACTAAAAGAAAGAATTATTAGTTTGAGGAAAGGAAATGTACAAAGAATACTACATAGGCAGTATATTATAAAACAACACTTTATTTTTATTTTTTAAAACTGATTTTGGAGAGAGAGGAAGCGAGAATGAGAGACAAACATCAACTTGTTGTTCCACTTATCTATACATTCATTGCTTGACTCTTGTATGTACCCTGACCAGGGATCAAAGCCACAACCGTGGCATATTGGGATGATGCTCTAACCAACTGAGCTATATGGCCAGGGCACAACACTGGTTTTTAAAGTTATCACTCGACTGCAGATGGGCAAATTGTTTTGGGGTAATGGAAATATGTTAAAACTGGATTGTCGTGATGGTTACTACTCTAAATCTATTAAATCTCACTGAATTAAAATGGGTAAGTTTTATAGTATGTATTATAAATTATACCTTAATAAAGCTGTTAAAATAATTCAATACAATGGGAGAAATATTTCATTTTTAATTTTTAATAGGCTTTAATATCTATAGAACAATTGGAAATGGCAATTTTCTCTACTCTTTTTGATTTTACTTACCAGGTATGACTTCTGGGTAACCAATTTTCTTTTCCAACTTTTTCAATGCAGAATTTTTGTGGTCCATTGCTCCCTGAAACATAGTAAAATCAACAGTTTGATAATGCAATGCTTCTCAAATTGTGATCCCCAATCCAGCAGCATCAGATCAGCATTACCAGGGAACTTGTTAGAATCACAAAACTACAGGCCCTATCCCAAACATACTGAATTGAATCAGAAACTCTGGGGGTAAGGCTCAGAAATATGTTTTAATAAGCTTTCAGGTGATTCTGATGAGTGTGAAGGTGACAACCATTTTGCTAATGTATGCACACAAGAGAAAATGCAGTTTTATTTAGCATTCTTTAGCCAGAAAAACAGAATGTTATAATCACATAAAAGAACACATAAAAAGCTTACTTCTGGTTTTAAATACCAGAGGGAAAATACAAACCATTGTCTTATATGATAAAACATGATTTAAACATAAACGGTTAAAACTTTATAAAATGTAAACAAACCACCTAGTGAATTCAGTATTAACAATGCTTGTGGCACGTAGGTTCTGTAGGGCATACCCTTACACACACCTAATTCTTGCTTCTCATTTATCTTCTGTTGGAGACAGCTGTGAATGCTGATCTTTAAACACTGGTCTTCCAAAAGGTCACTACTGCTTCCTACGAAGCATTTATTGGTGGTCACTGATAGGTAGTGCTACTTACTCATTTAGAAGGGACTAGGCACACTAAATGGTCTGCAATGAGTCAGGACAGCTGTACTCAGAATTTCCTCATGTCCCACAAGAATCAACCTTGTAGAAATATACATCTATAATACTTTTATATCTAATAACATTGAAGTATTTTCACAGGTAGTTAAGTGAAAAGCCCAGTGATATAGCAAATGGTTATTATTTAAAAGGATAAATTAAAAGTTAGAAATTATCAAATAATTTATTCACACTACACATTCTCTCAATCTATTACAACATTTCTAATCACATGGATGGAAGTTTCATTTAATAGTGCTAATTAATATGGAATGGTAAGACATCAAGTTGTAAACATTATATAGTGCCATTATTTTTAGGTTACCTGTTATTTTCAATCTTACTCTGACACTCTCCTTAAACTACGACACTTCTATGTAGACTCTTGCACTTACATTCCTATTTTCAACCTATTTAAACTTCCAAATGATATGGTCTCTGAGGTCTTTTCACATATCAGAGCCTTGGACTGAAGTGTAATTTCATGATAGACACTACATTTTTTAAAAAAAATCCTCATCCGAGGATATGTTTGTATTGGTTTTAAAGAGGAGGGAGGCAGGGGCAGGGGGTGCG